>CAWUFW010019980.1:0-166463 GCA_963921515.1 Calotriton arnoldi
GAACATGCCCATGATGGAGCCTCACGGGCTTGGAAAACACACATGCCCCTGTTGCAGCGGCCCGCAACTGCGGTGCCGCTGTGAAAGTCAGCCCCACACTGGGGGCACTGAAAAGGCGCACGGGCCCCTCTGGCCCTGTCAGCAACAATGGGCCCCCTTCGTTGGAACGACCCCCTATCAGGGGCCGCTCAGGAAATAGGCCGGGCTTGGACCGGCACCAACAATGCGCCTAGCCCCCCCCATAGCTGTTGCAACTCACCGGCTCTTGGCGGGGGGAGGACTCCTCTCTTCCCGGTCTCCTCTTTGTGGCGCGGGGCTTCCCTCACTCACGGGTGCCCCACGCTGCCTTTGGCGGCCTCAGCCGTATATCCGCTCTTCACCCGGGCTCCCTCCTGGAACCCGGGACTCACTCCTCTTTGGCCCTCGGGGAGGCGGGTTAGACTCCCGTCCTCCTCAGCACGTCCCGGCGCGGGCTAGGCGCCCGCCCGGGTTTTTGACGGCCCCTCTCTCTCTCCCGGCCTCTTCCGCTTCCGTACGCAGGCCCTGCCCACAACCAGGCGGGCCGCGGTTCGCGGCGGTAGTGATCTCCTCAATGAGGGGTAGGCTCCCTCTAAATTAAGGATATAAAGCGGGGTGGGCACCCGCTATTCCACCATCTATAAAGCGGGGTGGGCACCCGCTTGGTGCACAGAAATGCGGGGTGGGCACCCGCTATTTAAATAATGGCGAAGAGAGGGAATCCCCTCGCCGGGATTCCCGCGACCAGCAGCTCCGTGCTGCTCAGCCCACGCTCTTTCTGAAAAAATAAAAAGGACAAGGAGCACAGCGATCCCAGGGCGCAAAAGTGCTGCCAAAGGCTTTGTAAGGTCCTGGAATAAAAGTAAGGCAGAAGGGTCCCAAAATAAAAGGGCTCCCAGGTCCAGGGGCAAGGCAGGGCCCAGGGAGGCAAGCCCTCATGGCCCCCCCTCCCCTGGGCCCCAGCAGCAGCACGCCCCACAGGAACAGAACAGGAACACTGAACCAGAACATTTTCATGGGGTCACAGCCCCTCTATTTATACACCCTTTTCCCTTTGTGTAAAGGTGCAGGGCTGGGGAAAAACCAGACACAACTGGTTTGGGGGAGCTTTGGAGCACTTTGTTTTGCTCAGCTCCTCTCTCCTTTCACAGGACAGGCTAGGGACATCAGACGCACCACAGGGGGTGGAGCCAGCATTGTGGAGGGAAGGCCCAGCCCTATTCAGGTCCCAGGTGCAACTCCTCCCACCCATCTACATGGAGATCTCTCCATTCAGCCCTGCGCTGACTCACTCTGCCCCTCCTGGAGCCACACACACCTCCCAGCCCCTGTCACTCACAAGCCAGACATGCAATTCACATCAGGCAGGCAGACACAGAGCACACATAAATGCCAACTTCTAAAAGTGGCATTTCTACACCAGACACAATAAATCTGCGCACACCATTGCGCAGCATTTATTCTCACGAGTTCGCACATACTAAACTCGCCCCTGCACTCCTCTCACACCAGGAATTACCATGGACACACATATCCCCCATGCATTCCTATGGGAGGGCAGGACAATCTCACCACACGCACTCAGCGCGCACGCACTTTACACTGGACCACAGTGCTAAAGTGCCCAGAGACTTAAAACTACTAACATACAAGGCAAAAAGTTTAGGGTTGAACCTGCCAAAAAGGGCCAAGTCCAACACAAAGTATGCAAAATAATAATCCCTGAGATTAGGGAGGGCTAACCCACCCTTCTCCAACTCCTCGTATAAAGTGCTTAGTGCAATTCGGGGGGTTTTCTTCCCCCAGTGGAAAGACGTAAACATGGACTCTAATTTACCAAAGAAAGGTGCTGTTAAAACACATGGAATTGCCGAGAATAAAAAGTTAAACAACGGGAGAACAGGCATCTTGATCAGTGAGACCCTCCCCATGATATTTAATGGGAGCGAGTTCCAACAGTGTAATAATTCCTGTACTTTCAACAAAAGCGGAGCAAAGTTTAAATCATACAGGTCGGAGATTCGTGATGAAAAATTAACCCCCAAGTATTTTTTTTGTTTAGAATTTACACAAGACATCAGTGTGTAAGACATCGGGCTTGCATCCGCACTGGATTATTTCCGTTTTCTTTTTATTAATTGTATACCTGCCGAACGATTCAAACTGCTCGAAGATCTCAAAAACTTTTGCTTGAACCCCCTTATCGCAATCGATAATGAGCATAATATTGTCAGCATATAATTTTAGTTTCCCCATTGTAGGTAGAGGGGGACGAATATCTACATTATCTCGGATGGCAATGGCCAAAGGCTCAATAAAAAAAAGCAAATAAAACGGGGGATAGTGGACAACCTTGACTGGTCCCACGTTTAACACTAATTTGTCCTACCTCGGAGGCGTTGATAATAATATTGGCTTCTGCATTGTGATACATTCTCTGAATCAATCCCGTGATCTGGCGGGTATACCGAACCTAGAAAGGATATGGAATAAAGTCTCCCAGACCACGAGGTCGAACGCCTTCTCGGCGTCTAACAGAAGGACCAGGGGTGGTATTTTATTGGTCTTGAAGTAATCCAGTGCTTCTGCTAAATAATGCGTATTAGTCCCAAGCTGTCTCCCTGCAATAAAACCATTTTGAACGGAATGGATCAGGTTCAAAGCCATTGTATTACATCTATTAGCTAAAAATTTAGTAATAATCTTATAATCAGAATTCAAAACTGTGATTGGATGATATGAACTAGGATCTTCACAGTCTTTCCCCTTTTTTAAAAAGCTAACTTCATTCCCTTTTCGGAATGAAACTGGTATCGGACCACCCTCCAAGATTGAATTGGCAATCAGCAAAAAATATTCTAAAACAGCCCCTGAAAATGTTTTTAAAAATTCTGTTGGAAGACCATCCGGTCCACAGGCTTTACCATTCGGGAGGTTTTGTATAACATCACCCAGTTCTTCTTTAGAGAAGGGGCGTATCATATTAATTTTATCGGACTCAGAGAGTACCAGAATTTCCTGTTCCCGAAGGAACATTTCCAGGGATGCATTATCAATTGTTTGTTTTTGACCATAAATACGCCTGTAATGTTCCAGCATTGTGTCCCCTATATTAGACAGATCTTCACTTTGGGTACCAGTTACGGGACATCTCAATATGCTGATCCGGTTACTTGCGGCCTGCTCCCGAGCCTGCCATGCGAGGAACCTCCCAGTATAATTATTCCCTCATATACCTTTTGCTTATAATTACAATTGGAGGTTTCACATTTTAAATAATAATCCTCGCTAAGAGCCCGTTTAGCCTGGTCAAGTTTTCATTGGTTGGGAGCCGAAGGGCTTCTAAGTAGGGTATCGTAGCACCTCTGAACCTTCTGCTCTAGGATTTTCTTTTTTTCTTTCTCTTTTCTAAAACTTCCAGCGTCTTTACCTGTAGTCTTGCGAGAAATTCCTTTATCTCTGTTTTACAGAGTAGCACCCAACTTTCTTCCAATAGGTATTGCCTATTTAGAGTCCATCTCTTAGAATGAACCAAGATTTTGCCTAGCTCAACCTCTAAAATAATCATGGAATGATCCGAAAATCCATTCGGGAGGATTCTCTGACTACTAAAATTCAAGGCCTTAGATATAAGAAAAAAATCAATATGTGAGGAAGTGCGGAATCCACATGAAAAACAGGTATATACAATTTTAGTCGGAAATGCTTCCCTCCAGGGGTCGATTATGTCCAGAGTCTTACTATAACTTTGAATAATTTTAAAAGTTTTAGGTTTTAATTGCTTTTTGGAAGTGACTGAGGAATCAATTTTTGGGTTTGCTAAAAAAATTGAAATCCCCCCTATGCTAACCTTGTTTTAAAGATTGAAAAAGCTCTTCGTATGGCTCAGCATTTTCCTCTACTGGGCATAAATACTGGCAAAGGTTAGGTATCTGTTCCCCAGCTTACAAGTCGCCCAACACCACCTTCCTCTCTGATTGCCTACAAAATTCTCCACCTCTGCTTGAAATGTTTTACCCAAACAAATCGCCGTGCAGCGATGTGTTGCGGAGGAAGAGGAGAAGCCCTGATATGCTGCCCAGGATCTAAACATAGAAAAATCCTCTAACTTCCCATCTGGTATATGGGTCTCTTGAACTAAAATTACAGCTGGATTTTCAGTCTTAACCCACGATTCAATAGCCCGCATTTTCTTTTTATTATTAAGGCCGTTGACATTAAAAGAGACAACCTTTAGGATTTCCTTTTTATCCATTAGCATGTTATACTATTTGGTCCTAGAGGGGTCTCAAAAATAAACTGAACTTTGAAATAGACAAATTCTCCGATCTGCTGGGGCGCCCCCAAAGATCTATCATTGATACTGCACTAGCCCTCACAGGGTATACATTTGCAAATAGAGTTCGGATGACTTTAGATTTTAGAAATGGATCTCTTTTTCCTGCTTCCTATTCGAGCACACCCCCTCCACCCTACCCCCCCATACCCCCCCAGAAAAGCAGCGGTGAGCAGTCCACCGTCCCCACTCACACCTGACAGGCTTACCCCACTCCCCAAAGCTGGCCACCTTGACCTTGTGCCAGATGCTACCGGCCTACCTACCACACCCCCCTCTGCCCAGGACATGCAAAAAAGAGAAGAAAAAAAAAAGAAGCCCCAGAAAGCTGTCTGAAAATCAGATTCACAAAGGGAGAGAAAAAGACAAGAAAAAATATACAACTAGTCACAGCGACGGCCTAAGGACCCTGAACTAAGAAATTAGGACTTGTTAGAAATTTGTTGCAGTAGTTCCTGGGCTTCGGGGACATTGCAGAATACATGGAATCTTCCTTTTACAAACACTTTTAATTCACTTTGTTGTGCGATCATTGCCTGTACCCCCTGTTCTTTAAATAAATGCAACATTTTAACTTTAACAAATTGTTTCCGCCTTTTGGCTGCAGAGGCAGACATATCAGGGAAAATACGACATAAGGGTACATCCGAAGAGGTGAACTGTCGCTGCTTCACTGCCTTGGATAAGATTTGTTCCTTCACCCTATAATCACCAAAATTAACAAGGATTGTCAGCGGGAATTTAGCATTGGGAGGAAGATACGCAGGCACGCGATGGGCCCTCATAAGAGTCAAATCCCCATTATATTCCGGGAGGACATTTTTTTAAATAAAAGAGTCGACCCATTGTAGTGTCTGCTGACCCTCAAGGCCTTCCGGAATACCAAGGATATGGAGATTAGAGCGTCTAGAGTTATTCTCCAATTCCTACAATTTATACTCCATTGCGGATTTTTTGCTCTGATAAGCAGCAACCTTATCATTCATGATAGAAACTTGATCCTCCAGCTGCGATATCCTAGTTTCTGCCTCATTAAGTCACACCGGAACCCAGGCCATGTTATCTTCGATTTTAGTAAGCCGGGCGTGTATAGCAGCAATTTCCATAGATTGAGAGGCTTTGAGCTCCCTAATCTCCTCCAAAATTAAGTTGAGTAGGCTCTTAGCTTCCCATTGCAGTGTAAAGGATCTATTGTCCTGAGAGGAGCCTTCCTGAATTGATTCAGGCCCAGATTTAGATTGTGCTGCAGATGCTACAGATGCTACAGTGTTATCTGGTACTGCCTGCCCTGTGTTTTCCGGCACGGGTAATCCAGATAGACTCTGTGAGGGAGACAGCAGGGATTGTGGTGGAAATTGCAATAAGGCATTACTGTCGCCACTGCGAGACGTACCCTCAATTGAGCCAGGAGACTGTCCAGCTGCTGGTGGGGCACTCTCTGGCACCTCTGCGCCAGGGGTTAAACCAGATTTGGCTTTGAAGAATAGAGGGTATTTTTTAAGTTCCTTAGATTTCCCAACCTCAGCATCACTCATGGGAGTAATCGTCTCTAATTCCTCAGATATTTGTGAAGTTGTGGCACCCCGGCAGAGACAGCGAGGGCGGGGCTAAAACTTGTGTCCAAATCGGCTGAGGACCCCCTGATAGACTTTCTGAGAGAGCTGTGTGGCGGCCATCTCCGAATTTTCTGTGGGCGGTACCAGGTCTTTCCTTGAGGATGCAGCACAATTTGCCCGAGTTGCAGCTTGCCCTACACGTTTTTTGACCCTCTGGACCAGGACTGGAGAATCGAGATGGGTTGCAGCAGTATTTTTTATTTTTTTTAAAAACATTTTATTGGCATTTTGTGTAATTTAACAATCAAGACATTAGTGGATTACTCAGCAGTGCATACAGTGAATGACATAGGCGTTGTTTACCAATAGTACATCTCTTACATTTGAGCAATAAATTACAACTCACACTATGGGGTCGATTCCGATCTCGGCCGGTAGGGCACCTAACAGTATTCGTCCGGAAAAAATACAAGCCGAATGCGTGTTTCCCGACCGATTCGTACACTCGTCCGGACGAACAAGTACGATGCGTCTAACAACCCAGTTTCCGAGCGAGCTGTACTCACCCAATCCAGCTCCTGTTCCCCGCCCGAGCCGGATCCGTGAACGCCGAATCGAGCCGCACGGAAGCAAATACACAGCACCTTCCGGCCGGACTAGTACGATGCGCAATCCGTACACGCCGAACCCGTCGCTACGTCCGGCACGTTTGAGCATCCGGGCGAGGCGTACATAAGCTCCATTTCGAGCCATAAGACGATCCACGGCTACGAGATGAACAAGCCAGCGATGAGTACGAGTCGAAGACACGAGAAACCCGAACGAGACGATCCAAGCATGAATCCCATTGCGCAGGTCCTACCTATACTCTAGATCTATTACCGGGACCGGCACGGACGCGTACGGCGCAGACGGTAAGTCAAACACCAACAATACAAACAAACTACACGTACACGAAATATGTCACACGCACATAGGGATGCACAAATAACCTACACTAGCAACAGCAGAACCATAGGGGTGGGATGGCCAACACCAATGCCATACACACCCATAGGGGGATGGATGCCTACCACCAACACCACCCTACCACCACCCCTACTCATGGGTGCCTGGATGCCTGTCACTACTACCATCCCCACTCATGGGGGGATGGATGCCTACCACTACCACCATCACTACTCAGGGGGGGGCTGGATGCCTACCACTACCACCACCCCTACTCAGGGGGGGCTGGATGCCTGTCACTACTACCCTCCCCACTCATAGGGGGATGGATGCCTGCCACTAATACCATCCCCACTCAGGGGGGGCTAGATGCCTGCCACCACCACCACCCCTACTCAGGGGGGGCTGGAGACCTGTCACTACTACCATCCCCACTCATGGGGGGATGGATGCCTACCACTACCACCACCACTACTCATGGGTGCCTGGATGCCTGTCACTACTACCATCCCCACTCATGGGGGGATGGATGCCTACCACTAACACCACCCCCACTCAGGGGGGGCTAGATGCCTGCCACCACCACCACCCCACTCAGGGGGGCTGGATGCCTGTCACTACTACCATCCCCATTCATGGGGGATGGATGCCTACCACTACCAGCACCACTACTCATGGGTGCCTGGATGCCTGTCACTGCTACCATCCCCACTCATGGGGGATGGATGCCTACCACTACCACCACCCCCACTCAGGGGGGCTAGATGCCTGCCACCACCACCACCCCTACTCAGGGGGGCTGGATGCCTGTCACTACTACCATCCCCACTCATGGGGGATGGATGCCTACCACTACCACCACCACTACTCAGGGGGGCTGGATGCCTACCACTACCACCACCCCTACTCATGGGTGCCTGGATGCCTGTCACTACTACCATCCCCACTCATGGGGGGATGATTGCCTACCACTACCACCATCACTACTCAGGGGGGGCTGGATGCCTACCACTACCACCACCCCGACTCAGGGGGGCCTGGATGCCTGTCACTACTACCATCCCCACTCATGGGGGATGGCTGCCTACCACTACCACCACCCCCACTCAGGGGGGCTAGATGCCTGCCACCACCACCACCCCCACTCAGGGGGCTGGATGCCTGTCACTACTACCATCCCCACTCATGGGGGGATGGATGCCTACCACTACCAGCACCACTACTCATGGGTGCCTGAATGCCTGTCACTACTACCATCCCCACTCATGGGGGGATGGATGCCTACCACTACCACCACCCCCACTCAGGGGGGGCTAGATGCCTGCCACCACCACCACCCCTACTCAGGGGGGGCTGGATGCCTGTCACTACTACCATCCCCACTCATGGGGGGATGGATGCCTACCACTACCACCACCACTACTCATGGGTGCCTGGATTCCTGGATGCCTGTCACTACTACCATCCCCACTCATGGGGGGATGGATGCCTACCACTAACACCACCCCACTCAGGGGGGGCTAGATGCGTGCCACCACCACCACCCCACTCAGGGGGGGCTGGATGCCTGTCACTACTACCATCCCCACTCATGGGGGGATGGATGCCTACCACTACCAGCACCACTACTCATCGGTGCCTGGATGCCTGTCACTACTACCATCCCCACTCATGGGGGATGGATGCCTACCACTACAACCACCCCCACTCAGGGGGGCTAGATGCCTGCCACCACCACCACCCCTACTCAGGGGGGCTGGATGCCTGTCACTACTACCATCCCCACTCATGGGGGATGGATGCCTACCACTACCACCACCACTACTCAGGGGGGCTGGATGCCTACCACTACCACCACCCCTACTCATGGGTGCCTGGATGCCTGTCACTACTACCATCCCCACTCATGGGGGATGGATGCCTACCACTACCACCATCACTACTCAGGGGGGCTGGATGCCTACCACTACCACCACCCCTACTCATGGGTGCCTGGATGCCTGTCACTACTACCATCCCCACTCATGGTAGGATGGATGCCTACCACTACCACCATCACTACTCAGGGGGGGCTGGATGCCTACCACTACCACCTCCCCCACTCATGGGTGCCTGGATGCCTGCCACCACTACCATCCCCACCCTTAGGGGTATGGATGCCTACCACTACCACCACCCCCACTCAGGGGGGGCTAGATGCCTGCCACCACCACCACCCCTACTCAGGGGGGGCTGGATGCCTGTCACTACTACCATCCCCACTCATGGGGGGATGGATCCCTACCATTACCACCACCACTACTCATGGGGGCCTGGATGCCTGTCACTATTACCATCCCCACTCATGGGGGGATGGATGCCTACCACTAACACCACCCCTACTCATAGGACGGGTAATGCATGACACAACTAGCATACTCCCACATAAGGAATGACAGAAAATTACATCCCCCCCAAAACCATGACAAGTGTGTGTAGTCTGTGTCAAATGCCTACAACACTGAAAATGACATTGAACATACAATGTGACCCCCTAGCACATGTGTCACACATAAATGTGTGTGGCCTCCACAATGCAAGCAGACCATGGCCACTGTGGCAATGGGCTCGAACACCCCATCACCACAGTGACCAAAAGGTAAGTGTGCTATCCATAGCTGATGCACATTTTGAACAGTGTGGCAATGGGGCCTAAAGCCCCATCACCACAGTGACCAAAAGGGAAGTGTGCTATCCATAGCTGATGCACATTTTGAACAGTGTGGAAATGGGGCCTAAAGCCCCATCACCACAGTGACCAAAAGGGAAGTGTGGTGTCCATAGCTGATGCACATTTTGAACAGTGTGGCAATGGGGCCTAAAGCCCCATCACCAAAGTGACCAAAAGGGAAGTGTGGTATCCATAGCTGATGCACATTTTGAACAGTGTGGCAATGGGGCCTAAAGCCCCATCACCACAGTGACCAAAAGGGAAGTGTGGTGTCCATAGCTGATGCACATTTTGAACAGTGTGGCAATAGGGCCTAAAGCCCCATCACCACAGTGACCAAAAGGGAAGTGTGGTATCCATAGCTGATGCACATTTTGAACAGTGTGGCAATGGGGCCTAAAGCCCCATCACCACAGTGACCAAAAGGGAAGTGTGGTGTCCATAGCTGATGCACAATTTGAACAGTGTGGCAATGGGGCCTAAAGCCCTATCACCACAGTGACCAAAAGGGAAGTGTAGTCATGGTAAAAGCTGCCAAAGCCAAACTGCATGGATGAATCCTGGTCACACAACAACAAACACATCAGTGGCATAGTAGTGCTTGTGTCCCATAGCAACATAGATTGGTCGAGGCAAACAGTGCAGTGTCACTGAAACATCGTTTTGGCCATGTGCAAACAAACATCACCCATGGGGGCCCACATTGTCAACATTCACAAATAACACAATGACAGAAGTGACCATCATAATGCTGACCCACATATCTGCACCAATGGACACACAAATGTAGATATCCTGTGGAGACTGTAGATGTCAGGTGAACAAATACCATACCATGGCATCAATGGGACATACAAACCATGATTATTGTGCTGACTGATGACATAGGAGTCCCAGGGACAGCAGGGGAAAGCCACCAAACAACATACAGCCAATGGCACACTCAAGATATGCCAATGCAGTGGTGCAAAGGCACAAACACAAACAGGCAGACTCACACTGCATATCAAACACAACAGGTGATGGGGGTGTGCCAGTGTCCCCAGGCAACCACACAACACATGAGGAGGCCTGAATTCCAACCACACAGATGTGTATACAGTGCCATACAAAAGTTACTCATGGATCGGATACCCCTATGTGGGCAATCAGGCATTGTCAGATGAGAGGGACCACAAATTACACATGTCACACAAGCTTGTAGGAACAGCAACTAACACAGCAAGAGACAGACCCACCACAGCACTACCCTCAGGGACCCCACATTGTGCTGACACTAGCCTGCATGATAATCCCACTGTGATGACAAAGGTAGATGACGTTCACACTGTGAACCACAGCCATGTGTCCTGAGCAACAAACTACCATCACACCTACACAAGCTCCAATCAATCAGCACGGCCTGCCAGCCAAGGCCAATATGGAGGTAGGGGTCTAGCCGTGCAACAACTCACTTTTGCACACACTCAACACCACACACCCTGATCTCCACCAATGTGCAGCAGTGAAGCTCACATGGACTGGTGACATTGGACATGCACCCATGACAATACCAGGGGTGGTGGTGGGAACTAAGGTGCAGAAACCCATCACACATGGCCAGTCAACAAGACTCGTAAATGTCTGACACACAGCACAGTATGCCGTACATGGGCATGATGTGAAATCCACCACAATCAATGGCCATAGTCACACACCAACGAAGAAGCCAAGGTGACACACGAAGAACACACGTACACAACTTCCAACATTGCAGCTCTGACCCTGAGGAGTGGCAGCAGTCACACACACAACGTGTCACAATCACTGAAAGCTAACACAAACTGAAAATCACATGACTTGTGTAAACAACAAGTGCCAAGGGGAATCCTGAATGTGTCCCATCTGCGTTTGCCCACATCCCCAGCCCTGACAACAAAGACAACCTGATATGACAACCTCATGAACAGAAACCAGGTCCAAGATGCTGGATGAACACAGAACAACTCAGCAAGCATCACAAACAGGAACATCCCTAGGGACACAGCCTGTGTAGGAAAAGGGAAGGGAACACGCACAGACATGCTTACACAACACAGGCCCACGCAATGTCACAGGATTACACACTGCCATGATGGCACTCCACTCCTGTGGAAGGTCCGCTGTGCCAAACCTTGTCTGTGCACGACCCAAACATGTCAGCAGAACACTCCGTCAGTGAGTCAACAACCACAACACACAGAAGCCTCTGCTCACATCAGCCTGGGTACGGGAGTGTCACGTCAGTCATCTGCATACACACAAAACATGTGTCAAGCAAGTTGCACTGTATACACAGATGTGTCCTTCGACATTGAAGTGCAAAACTGCATGTCCAGTGGAGCTGGGCACACAGTCAGGGAAATAGGAACATTGAACAGTGGTAAGCCCACCAGATGTGCATCAGTGTAAGACAAAGATGTTCATTTACAAATGCAAAATGTACATCCCTGGGTCAAATGCTGAACATTACACCCTCAGACTGCAGCAAAGGATGCCATAGATCCAGACTACAACAGGACACATATCCCATGGACCACATGGAGTCCATCACAGCAACACTTCATTTTCCTGATATGAACACTATTACAACTGCAAATGCAGGATGCTACTCATCCACATCATGTACATCAAAAGAAAAGCCACAATTAAACAAAAAGAGGCTTTATTCAGCAAATTGCAAGGAAAACTCTGAAGTCCCAAAGAAACTAAGGCCAATGGCCAGTCCAAAATCACAGTCCCAACAGGGTGATAAGTGACAACTGATCACCCATTACTTGCCTGCACTTGTACAGACAGGGGACATCCCCCTTGGAGGGGCATACAAGGGGCAGGCCAGGCACCGCAGGGACAGGATCAGGGAATGGCAGAAGGAGGCAGTGAAGGGGTGGTGGGTGCAGGAGTGTCACCAGCAACTGCAGTGGAGGTGTCTGACTCAGGGGGGGCCGGCACCACTGTGGTACACAAGTCAGTTGGTGTGGGTGCTGCAACCACTGCAGTGGGCTGGTCTGATGTAGTGGACTGGGTCCCCACTGCAGTGCCCGAGTCAGACGGGGTGGTTGTGGACTCCACTGCAGTGCATGACTCCAAGGGAGTGGAAGGGGGCAGATGAGGTGGGCAGGACAGAGGGGGGGGACCCGGTCTCCACACCAGTGGCACTAACAGGCAGAGCGTCTGGGTTGGGGGTGGAAGAGCAAGTGGCAGGGGGGGAGGGCCTAAGCAGTCTGGGGATGCGGTATCGGTGTGTGGGGGAACCTGGGGCAGGGTGTGGCAGGGGAACCTGTGGAGTGGTGGCCTGGGGGATGGAGGAGAGAGACTGGGTGGTGGAGCTGCGTGGTGGTGGTGGTGGGGTCTTGCTCTTCCTGGTCCGGGGGGACTTCCGAATGGGGTCCTGTGTCTGCCTGCGCCTGGGGGAGGGTGTCCGGGGGCGAGGGGCACTCCCCTCTGTGTGGTTGGACTTCCTCTTCCCCCGGTATGCTGGATCAGCAGGATTGTAGGGGAAGAGGCCGAGGTCACACAGGAAGATCTGCTGTGTAGGTGGGGTAGCAGGTGAGGCAAGGGAAGGGGTCTTGGAGGGAGAGGATTTGGAGGACTGCGGAGTGACTGTGGATGCCTGTGTGTGTGTCTGTTCCCCATCCCCTGTGTGTGTGGTATTAGTCCCCTGAGGATGCTTGTGTGCACGTCTTGCCTTTCTCTTGGGTGTGTCTGTGCTGCTCGTGTCTGTGTGCTTGGGTGATTGTGCAGGTGTACATGTGCTTTGGACAGGTAGGGTGGCAGGAAGTGTGGATGGGGCAGAGGTGGGAGGGGAGAGGGAATGTTGGAGGAGGGACACTGCTGCCGTCAGGGAGGAGTCCGTGGACTTATTGCTCCTCTGTAGGGCAGACATACCCGTCGAGATGCCCTCCATGAACGACACCAGCTGTGTCAACAGAGTGGTGTGTGCATGGAGGACACTCAGCATTGCTGTCTGCCCTACATGGAGCTGCCGAAGGAGGCACACAGACTCCTCACTCAGGGCAGCAGGGGACACAGGGGCAGGGGGTGCGGTGCCTGGCATGAAGGAGACACGCTCCCGAGCACGGGAGCCTCCACGGACCTCAGGAATGGGAGCCAATGGGAGGGCGGTGGTGGTGGTGGTGGTGGTGGTGGTGGTGGTGGTGGCGGGGCCAGACAGACTAGCTGGCCTTTGGTGGCTGCTGAGACCCGCCTCCACAAGGGAGTCATCCTCCGAGCTGCTGTGGTCCTCAGCTGAGGTGGATGGTGCTGAGGACTCCTCTGTGTGGCTCCCCTCACCCTCCGTGCCACTGGGTCCCGTTGACCACTCGTCGGATGCTGACCCAGTCTGGCTCCGCTGCTCCTCCTGGTCCGTGGAGCTGTCCCCTCCTGTGGCCATGGATGTATCTGCAAACAATTAGGGAAACAGACAAATATCAGTCATCTGCACAGACCGCACACACCACAGTAAGTACAGCACATCACAGAGCAAGCCCTGGCATCCTTAGTTGAACATTGCCTAAAGTCCTCACACACATTCGGGGAAGCCAATTGTCAGTCTGATGGTCAACCATGGGACTCACACTCCTCCTGCCCTTGCACCCATCTGTCTGGTGCCTGTCTGATCGTAAGACCCCAGTGTGGACACATGCACCACCTACACAGTTGTTGGACATTGCAGGGAACACGGTGAAGTATGTGAACATGCACACATCACATCTCTTGCCACTGAGTCAGTGCAGGTGTCCGGATGAAAGGGATGGCCAGAGTCTAAATAGAAATGCATGTGATGCATACCAGCACCAGACACCATGATGCACCCATGTCCGGATAGTCAATGCCACAATGGGGTGCATGTTGCACATGTCACTCCCCTGCAGGATCAGTCTCAGGAAGTTTAATGCCATGACACAGGAATGCGTGCAAAGTCATACATTACTGTCTCCAGTCACATGGCCATGGCAGCCAGCCAACAACAGTCTGCACTGTGTCACAATCCGAGGGCATGGGGAATGCAAGTTATGTGACTGACAAGTGCACATGTCCATCCCCCAACAACCACATCATCTGTACTACTATTTGTCCACGTCATACCAACTGGACATATGGGGGACATGAAACACAACTCTCTGAACATGAGCACCTCACAGTGTGCTGTGAATGAAAAACAGCTGCCTGAAAGTCACAGTCGCAAACACCTGTGTGCACAGTCAAGTGATCAGACACCTATAAGTCACAGAAGTATCGTCTATCATGGTCACATCTCCGATGGCATGCTGAGCCCTAACCGATAAACATACCAGTAGTCCTGACAACGAAGACACAGCACAATGAGACAGAGGCAGACACCTGAGGGTACATTTCACTGATCACAACATGCCAGATGATACACGGGAGTGGGAGTACAGAGTGCATTGTATGCCCTGGAGTAGGCATGACTGTCCAGCTCCACCTGTAAGAGGGATGAGTCCTGGACAGTAGGCAGGTGGCTAAGCATGTGTGACACACTTGATACACATACTCCTGAGGCCCAAACATTGTTCCCACCAGCAGCATGGGTGTGTGCCAAATTCCACAGGGACATGTGGTGATTCAGATCAGCAAGTGGACCACATATCAAAGTTACACCCAGATTACATGTCAGAACTTAGGCATTGTGTAAGCAATTGACCCACCCATGAGTCGCACAACATAGTCACGGGAACAAATGCTGTCCCCCACCTTGAGCAAAGCTAAATGCAATGACACAGTCCCCAAATGACACAATTTCCTGACTATAAGGGCCACACATATGTGTATCAGAGGAGAAGTGGGCATGTCACAAATGAGGGACATGGGTCCTGGACCACATGACTGATGTACTGTGGAAGTTTAACCAGGCCAGAGGAGGGCACATAGCATGTCAGACAAAGTGCAGAATGCAGTCATGGACTCACCCCCTCCTTGCTGCTGTCTGCCCTTCAGCTGCCCATCCAGGTCAGGGAAGACCACCGCCAGGATCCGGAGCATGTGGGGGGTCAGGGTCCGGTGTCCGCCCCTCCTGCGAGGAGGTGACAGCTTCAGCTGGACCCTTGCGATCCTCCGGGTCCAGCCCCGAAGGTCCTGCCACCTCTTCTGGCAGTTGCGGATCCTGCGCTTCTAGACCCCCACGGATCTTACTTCCCGGGCGATGGTCAGCCAGATTTCCTGCTTCTGGTGGGCATCAACCTGTGAGGATGACAAAGTGAAAAGGCCATTACTACACATGCAACATATACGTGCATCACACAGTTGGATATACATGTCTCAATCACAGGGGCATATGATGTACACAGGCAGTGCAACAATGGCTATGAACAGTTTGCCAGCAGTCACTACATGGTATCATTGCATGGGAAGTAAACCTAGTTGGAATGCACTGTTACTGCACTGTACCAGTTCAGTGCATGTAACTACACACTTTGGGGTGTGACAACTACTCAGTGAGCATGCTAGCCAGTGGTGTGCACACTGTAAGTCCTGCTAGTCAGACAACATGCACAATTAGTAAGGCAGTGGACAGCACACTCACCTGCTCCCCTGGTTTCCCATACAGCTTGCTGTACTGTGGAAGGAGGCTATCCAGCAGGGCCTGGTTCTCCTCAAGGCTGAAGGCTGGGGCTCTCTCCACAGTACGTGCCATTGCAGTAGCCAGAGGATGCAGAAACAGCAGCAGTGTTGGTGGCAGATGTCGTCCTGGAGCAAGTAGTGCAGGCAAGTGAGCTCTCAGGGGAACAGCCAGCATTATATGTGTGCTGCAGAGGCAGATACTGTCCCATGTGTCCAAAGTGATAGGTCCAAGTCGTTTGCATCTTCTGAATCTGACCAATCCATGGAATAGCAGCACTAATACACGCCCACAGCATCCTTCAAATCTTCAACTTCATGACACCCATGATTTTGCAACATTGTTGTGGCTGGCCAACTGAATTCACTGCATCAGACTCGTTGGAGCTTCGAAAACGCGTCCGTTGCCATGTCAGGCCCCAGCCAATTCGTGCACACCGATCGGTCCATTGCTGTACAACGCGTATTTCGGGATACAACGCGTACCCGCTCCCAACACATGCAATGGGCCGGCCGGGCAGACCGATCGGTCCATTGCTGTACAACGCGTACCCGCTCCCAACACGTGCAATGGGCCGGCCGGGCACACCGATCGGTCCATTGCTGTACAACGCGTACCCGCTCACAATACATGCAATGGGCCGGCCGGGCACACCGATCGGTCCATTGCTGTACAACGCGTACCCGCTCACAACACATGCAATGGGCCGGCCGGGCACACCGATCGGTCCATTGCTGTACAACGCGTCCCTGTACAGGTCAGTCGCATATGTCACCATGCTTGTCACTGGTGAACGTATGCCAGCCACATATACCTGCCAGAGACCCAGGGGCACACCTACAACACCACACCCAGTCCACAATGTTTCCTAAGGCATGTAAGGCTGCATTTCCTTCTCTGTGTATGGGGGTTAACATGTGGTTTCTGTGGTGGCACTTGTGAGCAGCCACACCCAGGCTGTGCATGTGTTCATGGGGACAGGGTCCTTTGTGTGTTGTGCACATGACCACTGTGATGTGCAACAGTTCATTTTGGAGCATGTGGCATGGTCACATTTCCAGGTTGTGTATGTGTATGACATGTCACATACCCCCAGAGTCCCATGTGGGAAGGCATGTACGCCACGGGATGACCCATTGCCACAATAGTGATGTCCCTCCACAGTCTGTGTGCAAGTTGTGTTTCCGATGTCTCTGATTCCATGTGCACGATGGGAGATAGTCTCCACATCAACGTTGTTTGTGCATGGACTTTGATGTTGTGCGTCACTGGCGTCCATGTCTGTCCTGCGGATGCGACAGGGGCCACTACCTGTGGGAGACATGTTTCATTTTCTGACGTGTACATGATACGCCATGTCATGCCAGTGTCCATGTGGCAAGACAGGGTCACTGGGAATCTACCTGTCAATGAGCTGTGATGCCTGTGGCGCATCTGTCCAGACATGTCACTGTGGTGTGTGTGTGGAACGTGACAGCAGGAAATGGGTACTGTGACACAGCCTAATGGTTTCCCATAGCAAAACCTGGTACCTGTTGTGCACACATGTTGTACTGAGAAGTTAGGTGATGGCCATGTAGGTGCGAGTTATGTCCGACAGAACGGCACACACATCAAGTACTTGTGTCACGTAATGATGTTTCATGTGAAATTGTGTATGGTGAATGGCACATATGTGGGGTGACTGACAATCTTTTTTCCTTCAACCTATGCACTGCAGGGCTCCAGCGGTCCATAGACCATTCCCTGACCTGGCAACGATGGTGGAACGTGACAGCATCCGACGGTACCGCTTCACCAGGCAGCTGATTGAGGATTTGGCAGTGCGCTTGGCACCACATTTGCAACCTGGCCGGACGTACCCTACGGCGCTGACCCGCAAGGTGAAGGTAATGGCAGCCCTACACTTCTTTGCCACCGGTACCTTTCAACACACTGTTGCGACTGCCGGTGGGATGTCACAGACTATGTTCAGCCGTGTGCTACGCAATGTTTTGGAGGCAATGTTGAGATGCCTGAACCAGTACATCTATTTCCCTACACGTCAACAACTCACTGACGTCAAGAGTGACTTCTATGCCCTGGGGAGGATGCCACATGTCATTGGCTCCATTGATGGGACACATGTGGCTTTGATACCACCACAGGCACATGAGCAGGCATACCGGAACCGTAAACATTACCATTCGATCAATGCTCTGGTGGTATGTTTAGCAGATATGAGCATCACACATGTGTTTGCCCGTTTCCCTGGTTCAGCACATGATGCCTACGTGATGAGGAGTAGTCGCATCCCGAGGATGATGGCACAGATGCAGAACCAGCGTGCCTGGCTTGTCGGTGTGTACTGACTTTGTACCATTGTGTGTGTTCTGATCTGTTGTATTCCACCCACTTTTCCAAATCAGCTAATGTGCACTTCTCTGTCCGTAGGTGACTCCGGATACCCCAACATGCCGTGGTTGCTGACACCCCTCAGGAACCCTGTGACACCAGCCCAGATGCGCTACAATGAGGCACATGGTCGGACCAGGAGAGTGATAGAGCGGACCTTTGGTCTCCTGAAGAGCCGCTTCCGCTGCCTGGATAAGACAGGAGGGGCCCTCCCATATGCCCCAGCAAAGGTGTGCAAGATTGTCATCGTCTGCTGCATGCTACACAACCTGGCAGTGCGGAAGGAGTTGCCTCTCATCCTGGATGACGATGACCAACGTCCGCCACCTGTGGAGGATCCTGGCCTGGACCACGATGCCAGTGATGATGATGATGATGATGATGGTGATGTCCGCACACAGCTCATCACCAACTTCTTCAGCTGAATGTGAGTATCCAGGGAGATGTAATGTGAATAACGTGAGTTTGCATGATATGTGTGGGTGGTGCTCTGGTGCTGTTTGAGTGTGGCCATGTGCTACTTGACTGGATGCGTGCAGCAATGTGTCCTTCCAGGTAGTCTGAACTCCCCAACAGTTCTGACATGCTAACTTGGTTTTGTGTAGTTGTCTTGTGACATGTATTGGGCATGAGTATTGCAGTACTGTCCTGTTCTACAGTGATTTTAACTGTGTGTCATGTCTGTCCTTCACAGGGTGCTTACTGTGTACTTTGGTCAACTTGGATCCCCCGACACCATGATTCAGCTTTCAGGGTGGCAGCAGTAGTTTCCCTACAAGTGATGTGCCACACACCCCTGGACTTCATATCTTCTGCACTTGTTGACTGTGTGGCCCCTGCTACGTGGGTAAACCTTGCATTTGTAGTGGAAACAACATGTTGCTAATGTGTAATAAACCTGTGCTTCACTTTGGGATGGGCGTTGTCTGTGGTCACACATCTGACTGACATTTGCTTACTGCACCTGTGGGCTAGTTGACACAGACTCTGAATAGGTGTGGTGTCTGTGCATTCCACTGTATTTCCTGGCAACATCACTGTGGGCGATGAGTCTGATGGCCCTGGTGTCTGTGTTGTGTAGCCCTAGTGGTGTGTCTCCCTCATATGTGTCACGTCACCATGACTCACACAACGGTGTTGTACTTGCTGTAGCAGTTAGCATACACAGTGTAATTTGGCAGAACATCATCACCATAACAGTATCCACATTTGAATAACAACAGTGGCAAGTATGGTGTACTAGTGATTTTATTTACAGAAATGTGTGTGTGTATAGTGCACAGGATGGTGGGTGCTGTACATTGGGATTGTGATCCAAAGTTCCCAGATGAGTTGGAAGTCTTTGTAGCAGAAATGTCCTGAGTGAAGTCCACAGTCATATGATACATTAGTCCAACTTGAACTCCCCATGTCATGTGGGAAAGTACTGTTGCATTCGACAGGGTGAAACGTTTGCACACAAAGGATAATTTCCAGAACAGGTGTTGGCTTCCTGGGGGATGTACGTGGCCATCAACCTCTCAGTTTTCCTTCCTCGGACAACCCCTCTTCTTTGGGGGGGGACCCTCACGTGCAGGCTGCTGCGGTGCAGGGGAATCTCCGCCAGAGTCCTCCTCCCTCCCTGTGGCGGTGTCAGTTGTTGCAGCACCAGATGTTGTGGGCACACAGGGAGGTGTGGCCATGTTGGTTCTAATCTGGCGGAGGCATGTCAATATGTCCCTATGCACCGCTGTGAGTTCTTGCAATGTGTCCCACTTGGACTTCATGCGAGACATGTGTGTCTCCACACGGGACATGTGGGAGTCCAAGCGGGCATGATGGGCAGCCTGCTGCTGTTGTATGTCCTTGAGGATCCCCACTACCTGTCTGACCTCTCCGGTGCTATCCTGGTACGCATCAGCGATGCGTGCCAGTTGTGGGTCATCATGCAGTCCAGACCCCTCTACAAGCAGCGACCTATGTCTACCACCCCTCCCACCACCCCATGCGACACGTGCAGGACCTGCGGTGGCACGCACAGGTGACCCGAGGCCCACTTGGGGGTTGTTAGTGGTGTTGTCATCCATTGCTCCACGGTGGGCCTGGGGCCCTGTGCTGTTGTCAGCGGTGGTCCTTGGTCTGTCCGTGTCGGCGGGGGTGGTCTGTATGTTGGCAGTTGTTGGAGGGGTGGGTGCAGGGGGTGCAGATGTTGGTCTAGCTGGTGCTGCATGATGACTCACACCGGAGGGGCCAGGTAGGTCTTCGCCATCCGAGGAGGGCAGAGGCTGTTCCACACCAGTGAGCTCTGTGTCCCCCGGGCCTGGGACAGGGACTCCTCCTCGCCTGCTGCTGTGTCTCCATCATCGTCACCTGTATTTGGAAGAGACACACATTGTATGTAATGTTTCTACAGGCATCAATGGTTCACACACCTGACAGTTGTGACTGTACCTCTGGATGCGGGCATGTACATTGCATTGTCCTAAGTTGTCAGAGTAAGAGGTTGATATTGGTGTAGCACATTGTCATGCATACCTGGGGCATTTCAATATGAATGTTGAGGTGTGTGCATGGCCAGCATTGGTTGTATTTGTTGGACATCCGGCCATCCTGCTCCACCTGGCCCAGTTATCCCACCATGTAGCTTGCCACCCTTGCAGTGGGTTCAGGTTGACTCTCAGGATGTCATTCAGTGGTGTTGTGCTGTTTGTTGGTGCACAGTTCCCAGCAGGGCCTTGTGCTCCCCACAGCAGTAGCCAGTGTCAGCCATCTTGTCAGTCCTTATCCACTCCCTGTGATGTGAGCATGGTTCAGAGTGGTGTTGATGGGCCAATTGTGAGGGTGAGCAGTATCTGTGACTCCAACTCCCATCATGCTATTGCCTACACCCCCCTTCCCAGCATGCCCGTACTTCCTTCCTTTGGACTCTGCTTCCCTGTGGGGTAGTGTGCCTGTGCTGACAGGAAGGCTGACAGTGTTGTCCTTGCATTTGTTTGGCTACAAGTCCCAGGTGTGTCCCTGTGCTTCACACAGCATTACCCAGGGTGGTGGTTCTTTGTGGGATCTTCATTTGGTATGTGAGGCATTGCATTCTCCCAGGTGGGTTATGTGGAGTTTGTGTTGAGGGGGTGTGTGAGGTGAGCTGCTTGTAAGTATGGTCAGTGCTGTGAGTCCTCCTTCCCACCCAGCCAGATATCCCACCATGCAACGTGCTTGCATTGCAGAGAGTGCAAGTTGGCTTTCAGGATGTCAGGCAGTGGTGTTGTGCTGTTTGGTGGTGCACAGTTCCCAGCAGGGCCTTGTGCTCCCCACAGCAGTAGCCAGTGTCAGCCATCTTGTCAGTCCTTATCCACTTCCTGTGATGTGAGCATGGTTCAGAGTGGTGTTGATGGGCCAATTGTGAGGGTGAGCAGTATCTGTGACTACAACTCCCATCATGCTATTGGCTACACTGACTTCACCAGCATACACAGAATTCCTTCCTTTAAGTGAGCTTCCCTGTGAGGTGGTGTTCTAGTGGTGGCAAAATATCAGGCAGTGTTTGTTGGTTATATTTGTGCCACTGCCTTGCTCTATTTGTTGTTAGGTTTGTACATGTCATGACACAGTTACATATCACTATGAGATGGCATGTATTGTGTTTATCTAACTGACATACACATCTTGGGATGATTATCTTTTGGTTGCTGTTGATTTGCTAGGGGTGGATGGTTTCCCCACTACCTGTCTGACCTCTCCGGTGCTATCCTGGTACGCATCAGCGATGCGTGCCAGTTGTGGGTCATCATGCAGTCCAGACCCCTCTACAAGCAGCGACCTATGTCTACCACCCCTCCCACCACCCCATGCGACACGTGCAGGACCTGCGGTGGCACGCACAGGTGACCCGAGGCCCACTTGGGGGTTGTTAGTGGTGTTGTCATCCATTGCTCCACGGTGGGCCTGGGGCCCTGTGCTGTTGTCAGCGGTGGTCCTTGGTCTGTCCGTGTCGGCGGGGGTGGTCTGCATGTTGGCAGTTGTTGGAGGGGTGGGTGCAGGGGGTGCAGATGTTGGTCTAGCTGGTGCTGCATGATGACTCACACCGGAGGGGCCAGGTAGGTCTTCGCCATCCGAGGAGGGCAGAGGCTGTTCCACACCAGTGAGCTCTGTGTCCCCCGGGCCTGGGACAGGGACTCCTCCTCGCCTGCTGCTGTGTCCCCATCATCGTCACCTGTATTTGGAAGAGACACACATTGTATGTAATGTTTCTACAGGCATCAATGGTTCACACACCTGACAGTTGTGACTGTACCTCTGGATGCGGGCATGTACATTGCATTGTCCTAAGTTGTCACAGTAAGAGGTTGATATTGGTGTAGCACATTGTCATGCATACCTGGGGCATTTCAATATGAATGTTGAGGTGTGTGCATGGCCAGCATTGGTTGTATTTGTTGGACATCCGGCCATCCTTCTCCACCTGGCCCAGTTATCCCACCATGTAGCATGCCACCCTTGCAGTGGGTTCAGGTTGACTCTCAGGATGTCATTCAGTGGTGTTGTGCTGTTTGTTGGTGCACAGTTCCCAGCAGGGCCTTGTGCTCCCCACAGCAGTAGCCAGTGTCAGCCATCTTGTCAGTCCTTATCCACTCCCTGTGATGTGAGCATGGTTCAGAGTGGTGTTGATGGGCCAATTGTGAGGGTGAGCAGTATCTGTGACTCCAACTCCCATCATGCTATTGCCTACACCCCCTTCCCAGCATGCCCGTACTTCCTTCCTTTGGACTCTGCTTCCCTGTGGGGTAGTGTGCCTGTGCTGACAGGAAGGCTGACAGTGTTGTCCTTGCATTTGTTTGGCTACAAGTCCCAGGTGTGTCCCTGTGCTTCACACAGCATTACCCAGGGTGGTGGTTCTTTGTGGGATCTTCATTTGGTATGTGAGGCATTGCATTCTCCCAGGTGGGTTATGTGGAGTTTGTGTTGAGGGGTGTGTGAGGTGAGCTGCTTGTAAGTATGGTCAGTGCTGTGAGTCCTCCTTCCCACCCAGCCAGATATCCCACCATGCAACGTGCTTGCATTGCAGAGAGTGCAAGTTGGCTTTCAGGATGTCAGGCAGTGGTGTTGTGCTGTTTGGTGGTGCACAGTTCCCAGCAGGGCCTTGTGCTCCCCACAGCAGTAGCCAGTGTCAGCCATCTTGTCAGTCCTTATCCACTTCCTGTGATGTGAGCATGGTTCAGAGTGGTGTTGATGGGCCAATTGTGAGGGTGAGCAGTATCTGTGACTACAACTCCCATCATGCTATTGGCTACACTGACTTCACCAGCATACACAGAATTCCTTCCTTTAAGTGAGCTTCCCTGTGAGGTGGTGTTCTAGTGGTGGCAAAATATCAGGCAGTGTTTGTTGGTTATATTTGTGCCACTGCCTTGCTCTATTTGTTGTTAGGTTTGTACATGTCATGACACAGTTACATATCACTATGAGATGGCATGTATTGTGTTTATCTAACTGACATACACATCTTGGGATGATTATCTTTTGGTTGCTGTTGATTTGCTAGGGGTGGATGGTTTGACTGTCCCCTTGACAGTGATGTGTGTGTATTGGCACACAATATTGTGTATATTAGTTGTGGACTCACCAGGCTCTGGGATGTCTGTTAGTCCATATACGCTCACTGATGGTAGGATGGCCCGCACCTTCTCCTCCCAGGGCCTGAGGTATACTGGTTTTGCAGGACGGCCACTGCCAGTGTGCTGGCTCAGGAGGTAATCCTTCTTGAGTAGGTCTCTGACCCTCCTGCGCACATCATACCACCTGTTCTGGATGTCTTCCTTTGTGCGCAAACATGGTGATTATGCGTTCACCCTGTCGACGATCCTCACCCACATCTTGGGTTTCTGCGACATGGGGGTCTGTTGGACCAATGTGCCAAACAACTGTGGCTCTACCCTCAGGATCTCGTCTACCATGACTTCCAATTCACTATCTAGGAACTTTGGATTCTTCTTTAGGGGCATGGTGATGGGTGGTGGTGGTGGTGATTGATGTGTGTGTGTGTGCAAGTGAGGGTGTGTGTGTGTAGGTTTTGCTGTGTGTGTGTGAGGGTGCTATTTGTTGAGGTGCTAATGGTGTGTGGCTTTTGTGTTGGATGAGCTGTGTGTGTGTCTGTGTTTGCTGTGTGATGGTGTTCTGTGCTGGCAGGTCAGTGGAATTTGCAAAGGATCATGGTAGGGATTTGTGGGCTTTATGTAGGTGGAGTTGGGGGTGTGTCCTTGTTCCATTTTTTTCACCCCCTGTATTTATTGGCTTTGTCATTGCTTGTTTGGCCCTTTTTTTTTGTATTTTTTCATTTGTGATTATTGTGCATGTAGGAGTCGTTCTTCTGACCGAGTAGGACGTTGCAGTTGTCTCGTGCGTGCCTCTCCGAGTCATTCCCGCTGTGTTTCAGCTCAGTTTCATATGCGGCGTACGCGTCGGTCGCGGAGTATTGTGTTTGTTCGGCTGGGTTTTGTATGCGTGTCGGTCGTACGGCTTGGGCTCTGTATGAATCGGTCTGAATTTGCACCCATTGCATCGTACTGCGCGGGTCGGAGTTCGCGGGTACGTTCGTTCGGGTTATTTCCTGATGCGTGTCGGTCGGTTCGATTCGCGTGGGTTCACGGCCAGATAGCTTGTTTCCGTCCGGGTCGGTCGTTCGCCTTGTGTTCCGTACGAGTCGGTCGTGATTCCCATGCATTTCATCGTACTACCCGGGTCGGACGGCGCCGGTACGTGTCGGTCGGACTAAATTCCAGGACCGAGTCGGTCGGTATTTTTTCCGGCCCGAATCGGAATCGGCCCCTTAGTGTTTATTGATCTGCTGCGTGTTGCAACCCAGCCCCTGGTTACCCCATCCCTGTTAACTAAGCGCTATCTTCCGACATCTGCCCCTCCTGAGGGGTTCGCAATGGAGCAGTATTTTTAGAAATGTTTAGCATGTTGAGAGCTCCAAAAGGTTTCTATTACTGCCTTGCAGGGATTACAGGAGTTTCAGGAAAAAAGAGTACAAAAAAAGGATTTCTTTAAACAAAAATGTTGTTTTGTGCATAGGACCCCCCCCCCCAGCGGCCCTCTACCAGGTAGTGCGAAAGCCCTATGCACGAGCTGGCAGCAGAGCACATGCACTTACTCCCTGGTGAGAAACCTAGTGGTCCCTGTTGGCGCAGAGAGCCAGGAGCTCGATCAGTATTTAAGGCTCCCTGCCAGCTTCCACGCAGCTTCCACGCAGCAAGCCCGTTTTCCTTCTGTCTGCCGTTCTGTAGGGCACGGCAAGACTTCCTCGTGCTGCAGCTCCAGGTAAGACCCCCCACATAGCGAGCGCCGCAGTCTCACGAAAAGCTCGAAAGCTCAGCCGCAGCCATTCCCGGCCGCACACGCAGCATCCAGAAGTGGAGGGGGGAGTGTCCTACAGCGCGCTCAGCTGACAGCCCGCATCCAGCAAGGCTCGCCACGGCTTGAGTGTCTTGAGGAAACAGCCTCCCCATGAAGAGCTGTGCACAGAATAAACGCTGTGCATTGTAGGAGTTTGGTAACTTAACGGGGCTTGTGTTTAGGTAGAGTGGACCATAGTATAAGTATTTTATATAATCACATATGTTCATTTCATTTATGCTTTAGAATATTTTGCAAAATTTACTACTTGTTTTCATATTTTAAAGGTTGTACTGGTTTGAAAGGTAAACTGAACAGCAGTAGCGTGGATAATGTCATCAGTGATGGCATCAGTGATGGCATCGATGATGTCATTTGAGATGTCGTCAGAGATTCCATCAATGATGTGATTGAACATGTCATGAGTAGGCCTGGGTGGTAAATTCCGTTCCGCTCGCGGAATTTGCGGAATTTGGGTAATTTCACGTTCCGCGGAGAACGCGAAATTGCCAAAAATTCCGCGATCTGCGGATTCGCAGAATTTTTTGCTTGTTTGCGCTTTCAAAATGCGTTTTTGCGAGATATTTCTCCCCGAGCACGCAAACAGCGTTCGCGAATAGGAAAAAAGCATCGCGAACGGGCGGAACAAGCAATTCCGCGTGTTCGCTGAACTTTTGCGTGCTCGCGGAGATTTTTTACCGTTTCGCGGAGCTTTGCGTAGCGCGACTACGCAAATTCCGCCCACCCCTATCATGAGTGATGTACTATGTGAGGTCATAAACGATGCATGGCAGGGGCATACGTTGTAGTTAGCTCACTGAACTGTAACTGGTGAATGTAAGTGGATTTTGAGTTTAAAACATCATGTTAAGACTGACATTGTTACCTAACAATAATGAGCCTTTAATCTTCTATTTTTCAGTGAAGGTCTGTCTTTTTATTGTAAGTTACATTCTTTTTTATACACCTAACTAAAATGCCTCTTTAACCCATGTTGTTTCAGCAAATTTATGAGTTTTCTTTAACGTGAAAAAAGATGTTATCACCATATCCAACTTTAACCTTTTCTTTCTTCAGTGAATTTCTTTGTTTCTTTTAATGTAAAGATGTCAATTGCCATGAGCAGCATGGGGTTGGATGCAAGTCCTGGCCGCCTGTGCTAAACCCCCTTGAGCACCCAACCCCCTACTGCTGTGCATGGCTGACTGTGTCATGTAACAATGTAAAGGGTCTCATATTAAGTAAGGCAGAGTTATAGTCTGTTAGACCTGTCATCCTTACCGTGGTCTTCCCCCAAACATTTTGCTTGCTTACCTCCTTTTTTTGCTGATTCTTTTTGTTGGCCTTAGGACTCTGAGCATTGTATCACTGCTGAACAGTGCCAAAATGCATGTACTTCTCCCCTAAACATGGTAACATTTGGTATATCTACAATTGGGATATTTAAATTGTAAGTCTCTAGTAGAGTGATCTACCTGTGCCCGGGGCCTGCAAATTAAATGCTACTAGTGTGCCTACAGCACTGATTATGCTACCCACACAAGAGGCCCTTTAAACATGTCTCAGGTCTGCCAATCCAGAGCCTGTGTGTGCAGTTTTACTGCCATTTCGGCTGGCATTTAAAACCCTTTGCCAAGCCTTAAATGTGTCAGGTTTCGCGAGGCATAGGCGCCTGCCTAGCTCCTTTAAACTACTTATCCCAGAAAGCCAAGGGAGGAGGAGCTAGCATCTATATAAAGATGCGACGCACGCTCGTCAAGCGTGCGTAATTCTGCTTTATTCGAAGTCTTGTTTCTTTTGTTTTCCCGCGGCTGGAGGTTCCGCGACATTCGTAGTGCTCGGCTGAGCACGTCCTGGTTGGAGAGAGCCTTCCTTTCAGGTGACTGATCTTCCTCGTGCCCTACGGTGAGTGAGGATGCAGACTCTAGAGGGAAGCTAAGACGGCATAGGAGCCGCATTTACTGTCAGAGGAACTGCCTTGTTTCAGGGCGGACGGCGGTGAATAGAACCGCGTTCGCCGAGTTTTTGTTGTTCTAAATTTTCGTGAGTACTTGTCTGGGCGGCGGTATACACACCGTGGATAGCCCGACAGGTATTCCACTGATTTGGTATTTCACTCGGACGGCGGTGTAATTACCGCGGATTTGACCGGGAGTTTCATTTTTGGAGTAATTAAGAAACCGGGTGGACGGCGGTGAAGGTCTCCTGTCCACTGGTTCTGATTCAGCAAAAGATATCCTTTTTCTGTCCTATGAGTTAGAGGTCAAAGAGGGTGATGCCTTAAACCTTACTTCAAGACCTTCTACTTTCGAATATGGGGACTGAGCTTGACTGGCATTAGGGACTAGTTCAGGAAAAGGATCAGGTGAGCGTTAGGAATTCTACAGGGAGTGCTAGGCACTATAGTCATTGCATGGGCAGGCATGGGATATGTATGTATGAATCCATAACGTATCTCGTTGTTGTTATAGGTTCATCAGAAAAGAGGAACGGGTTGTTTCTTTCTGGGAATCTTGGCTTGGAGTATCTGGTGTAGGAAAAGGTACCTGTACTATTTTAGTGAGACCTTATGAGAGTAGTCGTGATTAAGGATACATGTATGATATCTGTTGTTTTCTCTTACAGGTTCTTGTCCCTGCTGTTCCCAACCTTTCCTATCCCTCACTTGAACGCCTTTAGACTCCGTAACTTTTCGGTTGGAGTCTGGGGATATCAAGGGGTGGACCCATTGTTGCATCATCCGGATCCTGAGAAGTACATAAATCTGACAGAATTACGCACCCAAGATAGATACTTCTCCCGGTCCGGGTGTTGCACCACATGGCGTCCATGGATGACGTGGTTCAGGCATTGGCCTTAGTTCAACAGGAACTTGCGGCCTCTAGAGCAGAGACAGCTGCTTTGAGAGATAGGGTAGATAAGTTGACTAGAAACCCTTTCGATGTATCTGCCGGTGGTAGCCCTCAGATACATGTTACGGTTCCTCCTCCTATCCCATTGGCGAGCCCTGAGAGGTATGCCGGAGACCCACAAAAGATACAGGTGTTTCTAACTCAAATATTGCTTCATTTCTCTTGTAAGCCCTCGTCCTTTCCGAATAACCACTCAAGGGTAGCGTTCGCGATCTCATATTTAGTAGGAGATGCAGCCAATTGGGCTGTTCCTTTGGTTAGAAATAATGACCCGGTGTTGTCTGATTGGGATGCCTTCCGTGCGGCTCTTGAAAGAGTGTTCGATAGAAAAACCACCACCTTCAGTGCAGACAGGGAATTGTTGGAATTGAAGCAAGGAAGGCACGAGCTGGTAACATATCTTACGTCCTTCAATCGGTTGGTTGCTGAAGCAGCTTGGCCAGAGGAGAAGAGGATGTCTCTTTTATCAGGGGTTATGTGGGGAGCTGAAGGACGTGATAGCCCAAATAGATCCACAGCCTACCAATTGTGCTGATTTAATCAATCTAACGCTAAGATTGGATGGACGCATGACTGAAAGAGGGGGAGAAAAACATAAAGGTGATCGGGCTTTCTATAGGTCAGACAGGAATCCTAGAAGGGAGACGGTTAGCATTGACAGTACGAATGAACCCATGGAGATAGGGGCCATCAGGGCACCTCTCTCGCGTACAGAAAGAGACAGCCGCCGCACACAAGGTTTGTGTATGTATTGTGGCAAAAGAGGGCATTTTGTACGCAACTGTCCTTCCAAACCTAAGACACAAGGTTTTCCTTACCAGAGTAAGAAGGCGTGTGTTTCAGTTGTTGGCACCGATTCCAGTGCAACAGCCACTAGTCTATCTGTCTTATCAGGTGAAAAGGAATGGAAGATACCGTCCTTATCAAACACACAAGTAAAGGATACGGAATCACACATAGTGTTGACTGTGGGACTCGAATACAAACAACACTTACACCAAGTGTTAGCCATGTTGGATTCAGGAGCAACAGGGAATTTTATTGATAGTGGGTTGGTGAGACGTTTGGCTGTCGGTTGTGTACCCCGTGATACCCCGGAGGAGGTCTTGGCGGTGGATGGAAAGCCGTTAAAATCAGGGCTCGTTACTGACCAAACAGGGGACTTGAAGCTGTCTATTGAAGACGGGAAGAGAAAACATGTAGAAGACATAGTCTTAAACATCATAGACGCCCCTCAGTTTGAGGTAATACTGGGTATGCCATGGTTCTGGCAACACAACCCTACTATAAACTGGAAAGACAAGACGGTAAGGTTTTTATCGACGGAATGTGAGGAAAATTGTATACAAGAACATAGGTCTCAGGCAGCCGCACTGACTTATCCTTTTTGTGTAGCCACAGCAGCGGAAAAAGAGGTAGTACTACCCAGTGAATATTCTCAGTTTGAGGATGTTTTCAGCAAAGTGCAGGCAGAACAACTACCACCGCACAGGATTTACGACTGCCAGATTGATCTGATTGAGGGAGCAGTCATTCCATCATGTAGGGTGTACGCTTTGTCAGACCCAGAAACCCGTCACCTTAGAGAATATCTTGATCGTTTTTTGAAACTTGGTTTCATTAGGCCCTCTCGTTCTCCGGCAGCATCCCCCCTTTTTTTTATAGCGAAGGCTAGTGGAGAGTTGCGAGCGTGCTGTGATTACAGGAGTTTGAATAAAAACACAGTTCGTAACAGATACCCTTTGCCCCTGATTACGGTTTTGCTAGATCAGGTGAGGGAAGCCACAGTTTATACCCGGTTAGATCTAAGGGGGCCTACCATTTAGTACGCATTCGAGAGGGGGATGAGTGGAAAACAGCTTTTAAGACACGGTATGGATTGTTTGAATATACTGTAATGCCGTTCGGTCTTTGCAATGCACCGGCGGCATTTCAGTATTTTCTGAATGACGTCCTGAAAGAGTATGTGGACCGTTTCGTTGTTGTATATATTGACGATATCCTCATTTACTCTGTGTCAGAGGAGATACATCACAAACATGTCGTTTTGGTATTGGAAAGACTGAGAGAATACCGTCTGTTCTGTAAACTGAGCAAATGCGAATTTGGGGTGCGTGAAGTGGAGTTTCTGGGGGTGATACTGTGTCCAGAAGGATTATGCATGGCAGAGCGCAAGGTACAAGCGGTTCAGGAATGGCCCATCCCAAAGAGTATTAGAGATGTTCAATGCTTCTTAGGGTTTGCGAATTATTATCGCAGGTTCATCCTGAATTTCTCTCAGGTAGCAATCCCCATCACCAGGCTGCTTCGCAAGGGGGTTCCGTTTGTATGGTCAAATGAGGCCTCTATCGCTTTTGCCTATCTGAAAAAGGCATTTACCACCGCTCCGGTGCTCCGACATCCCCAGATGGGGGCTCCCTTCATAGTTGAAGCAGATGCGTCAGATGAAGCCATTGGGGCCATTCTGTCTCAGAGAGACAAAGACACGGGACAACTGCACCCAGTAGCCTATCTTTCCAAGAAACTAACTGCCGCAGAAAGGAACTACACCATTGCTGAGAAAGAATTGTTGTCGATAAAGAAGGCTTTCCAGGAATGGCGTCAGTATTTATGGGGGGCTCGATATCCGATCACGGTATATTCCGACCATCGTAACTTGCAATACATGAAGACTGCGCGTCATCTCACTCAGAGGCAGATGAGGTGGACGCTCTTTTTGCCGAGTTTGACTTCGTTATTACTTTCAGACCGGGAACAGACAATCGTAAGGCTGATTCGTTGTCTAGGCAAGAATCAGTAGGAGACACACACAACAACATTCCAGTAGCGATCATCGATCCTGCAAAGGTCATCTGTGTCCTGAGAGTCGAAAATTTCCTGAACGAAGTAACTAGGAACAAATCGACAGACTGGTGGGAGAGATGGGCAAAGGAGGAAGGGGCGCGTAGCCTCAAACAAGGACTGCCTTTTCAGAACAACAAGTTATACCTCTCAACTAGAGCACTACAGAAAAAAGCATACGAATGGTGTCATGTATCTCCTTTGGCCGGACATCCAGGTATTCGCAAAACTACGCATCTAGTACAAAGCCATTTCTGGTGGAAAACATTGGCCAAAGACGTTTGTGCCTGGGTATCGCAATGCGAAGAATGCGCTAGGGGAAAAGGGGAACAGCAAAAAGAAAAGGAAAGCTCATGCCCATGCCTACACCTCAACAGCCCTGGCAACACATCAGTCTCGACTTCATCACCGGTCTGCCTCTGGATCAGGGATATTCCGCCATTCTAGTTGTAGTGGACAGCCTTACCAAAATGGGCCATTTTATTCCATGCAAGAACTTACCTACGGCAGGTCAGACGGCTCAACTACTATTGGACAAAGTAATCAGGCTTCATGGTTTGCCCACAGTGATAGTGTCAGACAGGGGCCCTCAATTCATTGCAAGTTTCTGGAGAACATGGTGTAAAGCCTTGAAGATAGAGTCCGCGGTGTCAACAAGCTTTCATCCACAAACAGACGGCCAGACCGAAAGATTGAATCAGACATTAAAAAAATATCTCCGTTGCTATGCGGTAGAGGCACAAGATTCGTGGGTATCCCTGCTATGGATGGCGGAGTTGTCCTACAATAATGCTTTACACTGTTCTATCGGGGTGTCCCCTTTCGTTGCTAACTACGGTTACTGTGCAAAAACCCTGCCGGTCGATTTACCTATCGATATTTCCAACCAACCTTCTGTTCAGGCTCACATACAAGCCCTACGCTCTATCCACAGGAAGGCGAGACAACATTTGATGAGGGCAAAGCTGGTGTATAAGAAGTGGGAAGACAGACACAGGACGGATGGACCCCAGTACAATGTAGGTGAGCGGGTTTGGTTGTCCACGAAGAACATTAAATTCAAGTTACGCAGTGTGTTCCATCCGAGGTACATTGGCCCGTACACCGTGGTGAGAAGAGTGAACCCTGTGGCCTACAAACTGCGGTTGCCTGGCAGTCTTCGCATTCATCCGGTGTTTCATTGTAGCCTTCTTAAACCAGCATTTGGGGCTAGACGGCGGGCTCCTCCTCCGGTATCCTATGACGGTGGGGTGGAATACGAAGTGAAGAGGATTCTGGATTCACAGTATCGGCGGGGCAAGCTGTGGTATCTCATTTCCTGGAAGGGATACTCCTCTGAGGATGACTCGTGGGAGCCGTGTTGCAACGTGCATGCCCCTGCCGCGGTGAGCGCCTTCTTTCGCCGGTTTCCCACCAAGCCTGGTTCTAGGAGGCGCTTGGCAGGAGGGCATACTGTCAGGTTTCGCGAGGCATAGGCGCCTGCCTAGCTCCTTTAAACTACTTATCCCAGAAAGCCAAGGGAGGAGGAGCTAGCGTCTATATAAAGATGCGACGCACGCTCGTCAAGCGTGCGTAATTCTGCTTTATTCGAAGTCTTGTTTCTTTTGTTTTCCCGCGGCTGGAGGTTCCGCGACATTCGTAGTGCTCGGCTGAGCACGTCCTGGTTGGAGAGAGCCTTCCTTTCAGGTGACTGATCTTCCTCGTGCCCTACGGTGAGTGAGGATGCAGACTCTAGAGGGAAGCTAAGACGGCATAGGAGCCGCATTTACTGTCAGAGGAACTGCCTTGTTTCAGGGCGGACGGCGGTGAATAGAACCGCGTTCGCCGAGTTTTTGTTGTTCTAAATTTTCGTGAGTACTTGTCTGGGCGGCGGTATACACACCGTGGATAGCCCGACAGGTATTCCACTGATTTGGTATTTCACTCGGACGGCGGTGTAATTACCGCGGATTTGACCGGGAGTTTCATTTTTGGAGTAATTAAGAAACCGGGTGGACGGCGGTGAAGGTCTCCTGTCCACTGGTTCTGATTCAGCAAAAGATATCCTTTTTCTGTCCTATGAGTTAGAGGTCAAAGAGGGTGATGCCTTAAACCTTACTTCAAGACCTTCTACTTTCGAATATGGGGACTGAGCTTGACTGGCATTAGGGACTAGTTCAGGAAAAGGATCAGGTGAGCGTTAGGAATTCTACAGGGAGTGCTAGGCACTATAGTCATTGCATGGGCAGGCATGGGATATGTATGTATGAATCCATAACGTATCTCGTTGTTGTTATAGGTTCATCAGAAAAGAGGAACGGGTTGTTTCTTTCTGGGAATCTTGGCTTGGAGTATCTGGTGTAGGAAAAGGTACCTGTACTATTTTAGTGAGACCTTATGAGAGTAGTCGTGATTAAGGATACATGTATGATATCTGTTGTTTTCTCTTACAGGTTCTTGTCCCTGCTGTTCCCAACCTTTCCTATCCCTCACTTGAACGCCTTTAGACTCCGTAACTTTTCGGTTGGAGTCTGGGGATATCAAGGGGTGGACCCATTGTTGCATCATCCGGATCCTGAGAAGTACATAAATCTGACAAAATGTACCTTTTATTACACACACGTCACCCCTAATGTAGGCCCTAGGTAGCCCATAGGGCAGGGTGCTGTGTACGTAAAAGGTAGGAGATGTACTTTTAAGTTTTACATGTCCTGGTAGTGAATATTACCTACATTCATTTTCCACTACTGTGAGGTCAACCCCTCTTATAGGTTATCATTGGGAATTCTTTATTACACTTTTAAGTTGCAATTCCTGATTGAGAAGGAGAAGCTCTGTCATGTTTTATATCTTTGGAATCGTAATGATAAATCCTCTTTACTGGTAATTGTGGATCTAACATTACTATTTTAGGAATGTCACTTTTAGAAAATGGACATTCCTCTGCTCTTAAAGTTCTGTGTGCCTGTAGCCTGTCTCCAATACATGTCTGGGATTGGTGACAGCTTGACTTTGTGCATTCCCTCTAGACAGCCACACATAAATGAAGGTTTGATGTGTCTGAGTGCTCATCTGCATCCTGATGCCTCTTCATGGGCAAGATGGGAGAGAGGAGCTGACACACCTGACTAGGCAGTGTCCTGTCCCCACACAAAGAGTTGATTATCCCATCCTGTAGTGAGTCTGTAGCCAAGGCTGGAAAGAAAGGACATCTGTGCACTTCAAAGACTCTTCTTTGAAGTCACCCCCACTTCAAAGGCACAACTAGGTATAAGTACTGGGTCTCTGACCTCAGCAAATCAGACAGTTCTGGACCTTTAAAGAGCCTCTTTAAGAAAAACTGCGATGCTGCTGCAAGGACTGTCATTCTGCTGCTCTGCTGCTCTGGAAGAACTGCATTTCTGCTGTGCATCCCTGCAGTCTGCTTCTCTCTGACCCTGCTTAGGGAGAGCTGGACTCTACCTTGAACCCACAGTGATTTCCAAGGGTTTGTTGGCTTGCCTCCTGTTTCCTTCGACTCAGGGATATCAAAGCTTCACCACCTGCTCCTGTGCCTGGTTCATTGGAAGTGGAGCCATATACTTGCTCCAGTAAAATCGATGCATCTTCGGTCTGCATGTAGCAGAACTGGCACATCAACCCTGATGCAGGAGCAGAATCGGTGCATTGCAGTTGGAACCAGTGCATCGCCTTAAAGAACTGACGAATCATAACCAACGCATCGCTGCTGCTGCAGTGTGGGACAATCAACGCATCCCCCTCAATTGTGTGTAGAAACTTGGCTCATTGTCTACAGAACCAACGCTTCTCTGTTCCACGCATCGTCTTCAGAACCATTGCATCACCACCACTGTTGTGAAGAAAATAGATGCATCACCTCGACTGCAGGATCAACACTGATGCATCGCTTGGATGCACCCTGCATCTTGCTGTTGCAACCAGGATCAAGGTACTCTGTTCAGAGGGCATGCATGGCTCCTGTATCCGGCCCATGCTCCATCACGGTCAGCCTGAACTCATGACTTTGCTCCAGTCCAGAGCGACCAGAAACTCCCCCATTGGCGCTTATTGCATCCAAGTGCTACAGACATTTGTATTCTTTAATTCATATCTCAGCTTCTACTGATTGGCTTTTTGTTGCTTTGGTCTTGTTTTATTTTTTTTCAAATCATATCTGTTTCTAACCTGGACTGGAATCTTTTTATGGTGTTTTCATTGTTACAGTGTGTTGTGGTGCACAAATACTTTACACATTGCCTCCTAAGTTAAGCCTGCCTGCTCTGTGCCAAGCTATCTGAGGGTGAGCACAGGTTAATTTATGGTGTGTGACTGACTTACCTTGACTAGGATTGTGGTCCCTACTTGGACAGGGTGCATACCTCTGGCAACTAGAGACCCAATTTTCAGCAGTCTAATTTTGTATTCCTAATTATATCGTCACTGTACCATTTGGCCTTTACAATTAATTCCTATACTTTTTTAATGTAAGTTACACTCTGTTATGTATACCTAACTATAACCTTCTTATAGACTTTAGAGTTTTTTTTGTTGTAAATTTCTATTTTTTTTAAAACATATCAGGCTCCCACAGACATTTCGCATGACTCCGCTGGAGTATCTCAGGCAATGCAACAAGTGCTTAAAAAACTGAAGAAAGTGTAAATACATTTAGTTCTACAACTATTGTAATAATATTCCCATTGTCTCATAATTAAAATTCATGAAGAAATACCTATTGAAATCATCCTAACTTCGACAATTTCTCATAAGTATCTATTTGTCCCAGAAAAGGCCCTAAAACATCTGCAGGGTCTGAGTGAAGGAACTCATCCTACACATAGGAAATGGTCGTATTTGCATTTCTGAGTTGATAAACTCCGTTGATGTAATATCAATATAGATTACGGTAGTAATTAAACAAAGCGGCATAGGCCTGTGTCTTTAACGAGGCTGCCTTCAGTAAGTTCCCATAGCATTGTGGTGAATGAAGTTTTTATTTCTAATTTATTTTTTCAATCTTCACTTTATCAATTAAATACAGATAACTGTTCAATGAGATATCTCCTTTCATTTAAAGATATTGCAGTTCATTTTTTCACTTAGGTAATCTCTTGACGCCTGACTGTTTTGTTTCATTAAAGCTCTTCAGAGGAGTTAAGCCTTGTTAAGCTGTGCTGATTTTGAATACTGTAGCAAAGTTCAAATGGGAAAATATCCAATTATCTGATCCAGAAAAGCAATAATGTCTAGTCATTTAAACAGTTATTACTGCCCTCTCCATGCATCACAATGTTTTTGTTCTTTAAATCTCTTAATAGGAGGTAAACCTTGGTAGGTGGTGCTGACTAAATTCTATCAAGCAATTCAAATGTTAAAATACCGAAGTACCTTATCCAGCAATGGAGCAAAACCTCTCAAAGGGTCTTCAGGTGGAGATTGAAGCCTTCACACAGACTAACTCATGGCTTACCCCCCAATGCTGGTAGCCGATTCTCTGACTGACTTTGCTCACTAAATCATGACTGCTTCCCTCTTCCTTGATTAGAGTTAGGGGCGTGGTAATCAGTGTAGAAACCACCAATCTTCTTCAATAAACTTTATTTCGGTCAGTATGACCTTAAAAGTACAGACACAGTACATACAGATACATTTGAAACTACAAAGAAAATCAATTGCATGTAGTGAAAAACAAATAATAAAAACAGTAATGGACATTGCTGGCACACATATGAAGTAAATAATTTCCACACTCAATTTAAAAATGCCCTCTATTCTAGTTACTTCACCAAAGGAAAGAGAGGGCAGTGGATATAACAGAGGGTTGGTCAAGGCAGAGGACAAGGATTCACTTTTGGAAAGTGCATAGTGCGAATAAATAAATAATTTAAGTAAAAACAGTTTTCATAAAAAGATGACCGCTATTATTACCACTAGTTTTATGCAGCAGTTGGCACAACCTAGCACTGGGGCCCCACAATGCAGGCTGCTTCTGCATGGGGTTTTCGCAACAATTATAGTAGTAGACTAGTAAGCTACTCAAGGACAGGAAACAATGCTAACATTTTAAAAAGCATTAAGAACATATAAAAAAATATACATACTTTAAGAAAACATATGAAATAGAAAAACAATTTTCCTGTGACATAATTGGAAAACCTACATACATAGCTCAGGTAAAACTAATCATGTAAAAAAACAAGACCTAATTTTAAAACTGGCAAGGGTGACCATAGATAGATATTTTTTCCGGGAATTTGATAAAAAGATTATTTCGTTTCCTACAGAATCATTGTCTTAACTATTTAAGGATACTTTTAAAAATATCCTGCGGGTACACCACATAGAAAATAGAAAACCTGCAACTGAGTAAACAATCGGGATACTACAGTCATGTTTCAGTATCCTGAAAGCATCAGAACAGCGCCTAGTTCCAAGGTTTCTACAAATCTGCACCAGCCATCGTTTTCTTGCCTTATGGTAGCCAGGACAGCTAAAAAACACATGGAGTACTGACTCTGCAGGGCAGTCACATGCCGGGCACTTCAGGACTTGCGGACCCCCCCACTTGTGTGTAAATCCGCGGAGAGGCAAAACCCCATGCCTAAACTGAAGAAAAAGCTTTCTAGCAGCTGCCGGCTTGATGTCATCCAAGGCCGGCTCAAAGCTATACCTATCTTTGATTTCTAAAAAGGCTGAGGTTAACTTGCCTACTTGGGGGCTACTAAAAAGCTGAGCCATTTTATACTCCCCATAATGGGCCTTTAACGATTTCCTGGGGAGTGAGGTACAAGCAAGCTCAGGGTCAGCCCAGAGTTCCCCCAACCCCATACTGGCTAGCATGTGCTTGATATACGCAAGCCACGGCAGTTTGGCTGCCCCCCGCAGGTTCATCACTTCTTTTAATTCCTCCCTGTATGATAGAAGTTCTGGAGTAACCCACAGGCGGCGCCAATATAATAAAGGTCTAAGGTTAGATTCATCGGTAATTGCCCTAACACCCAGGTCTAATCGGAGCGGAGTTAGCGGAGTGCTCCGTGGGAGATTTAACAACTGTCTGAGAAAGTTGTTCTCTGTCTGCGTTAGGTTCTCAGAACTAGAGTGACCCCATAGTTCTGCGCCATATAGCGCCCCTCCCCTGGCTTGGACCTTATAAATTTCAATGGCAGGACTCACTGGTTTCTGGCTGGACTTACAGAAAACCTTCATGATACCACCTGACGATTGTGACAATTTTAGTGATGATTTTTTGATTTGCGCCCCCCAATCCATAGTCTCTGTGATTGTAATGCCGAGATAATCAAACTCTCTCAAGGGGTTTACCATTTAGTGAAGGGTTTGCTCGTGTGCTTTTAGGGCTATTAAACGCCATAAATTTGGTTTTCTGTAGGTTAATTTCTAATCCTCTTTCACTACAGAATGCTTCAAACCTATTGAGTACCCTCTGAATCCCCATGGGTGATTTAGATACTAATAGAGTATCATCGGCAAACATCATTGCTGGGATTATACGCGAGGCTAGCTTGGGTGCATCGAGGTCTTTCTCTACAAGTAAATAAATATATGTATAGACTAAAGAGAGTAGGGGCAGGCACACAGCCGTGTCGAATCAAACGCTTGTTTGATCGGGATGGGTGCAGTTAGCTTTCCATCCTTACCAAACCTGATTTGGGCAAAGTTTTCCTCATGCAGCCGCTTTATGAGTTGGGATAGATATGCTGGAACCCCCATCTCGTGGAGGACTGCCCACAATTTTTCCCTTGGGACCAAGTCAAAAGCTGACCTCAGGTCTACAAATATTAAGTAGAGGCTGCCACCCTCTAAACACACGATCTTCCAGTGCAATAGTTGTAGCCTGAGTATTTGGTCCAAGGTAGACAGTTTTTCTCTAAACCCTGCCTGTAGGGGGGTAAGTATCTTCCGTTCCTCCATCCAAGTTTGTAACCGAAGCAGCAATACACGCGCAAACATTTTTTGCGTAATGTCTATGAGGCTGATCGGCCTATAATTGGTTGGTAATAGCGGTGAACCTTTTTTGTAAATGGGGATTATTTCGGCTCCGGCCCAACTGGGGGGAATCTTCATGCCTTGAAATATGGCATTAAATAGCACCCAGAGGTATGGTGCCCATACAGATGGTTCACTGCGGAAAAGATCCCCAGGAATTGTATCTAATCCAGGTGCTTTACCTGGAGCTATTTTGGCAAGGGCTCCCTTAATCTCATTTAAACTTATACTTGTACTAGAGCTATCGTCAAAGTGTTCATTGATTTCCCCTATCTTGGCGGAGTAGTCAGTCCCCCCAGGGCATCCCTCTATTATCTCAGCGTTCAGTATATCTCTGTGAGAAGTTGGCCTGGTATATGCTGTCCACTAATTATAGTGGGCACCTTGCACCAGTCCAAACAACCCCTTATTGGAGATAGGTTAAAGACAACCTTATTGAAAGCTATCCTAGTGGTAGCTATGGAGAGCAGCCTTCAGGCTAAGTCTTGAAGGAATGTAAAGCAGCTTGTTTTACCAGTCTATAATCTCTTGAGTGATCAAATGAAAGAGCACCACACCAGGTATATATTCAAAATATATGTATTTATTGCTAAACACACCCCTCTAGTCTCTTTACGAGGCTAGAGTTCAAGTACATAAGTTAGAAGTTATTTAAACACAGTAATAGCACAAATACACGTTTGGGCCCTAGGGGCGTACCAAACCATATACCAATAAAGTGGTATAAGAACCACGACTGAACTAGACACTAGGCCTAGAGCCTCTAGAAGTGCTTGGACCACAAGGAACCACCCAAGGTAGTGACACAGGGGACCCACGGGGGACGCGTGCAGTGTAATTACACAACCGCGATACGCCGTTGACTTCTATGGAGAAAGTCGCGATCAGGAAATTAAAGAAAAGGGACACTTAAAGGAGGACTTGGAGCAAACCCTTTGAGAACTAGTACTTTGAAGAGTCTCTACCCACGGGAGCACCGGGGTACTCGTGTTACCTCACCCAGGGAAGCCGGGTGCATAGGTGCCTTTCGGGGTCGGGTTTCGTCGTCGATTTGAATGCCGATCTGCTGCAAAGTGCTGCTGGCGACCAAGTGGAAAGTGTCCGGGTGGATCCAAGAGTGGATCGGAGATCTGAAGAACCTGAAAGCAGAGGGGACAGAGTCTGGGTCACTAGCCAGTGACCAGGAAGGCAATGGACAGATGCCCACCGATGTCGAGTGCTTCAGGTGCATTGATGGTCGTCTTGACTCTTCAGCCACGAGGTCCAGGAGGCGTTGTCGGCAACCAGGAGCAGGATTCGGGCTGTTACACAATGTCTGTCGAGAGCTGAGGTGTCGGCGACCGAATTGGACCCAACAAGCCTTGGCAACGGCAAGTCTCGATGAAGATGTAGATCGTCGATGGTGCAGACCAGCAAGGTCTGGGGAACTCACCCTGCGAGGGTAAGTGAGGGCAGGCCTAGAGCAACCAGGATGCCCAAGAAGAAAAAGATTGGCCTTCGTTAAGGGCTACTAGCCAACGGGCTAGCGACCGCGAAGGAGCCTCGAGACGTCGCACGTGGATCTGGCTCACAGGACACTCGTAGAGTGGAGGCCAGTGATCTTTGGTGCAGTTGCTGCTGGAGGCTAGGGCTACTCGGAGCCCAAAGTACGACTTCGTGGGAGACCCAGAAGAGGATGCACTTGCAAATGTGCTCGGTGTCCAGGGGTCACGGTCTCACGTCACCCACGATAGCTACGGGCCTCAGCTTTGCTGGGGACTCAGGGTAGCCTCGGGAAGTCTGAGAATCTACCGCTGGTGATGCGAAGACTTCGGCGTCCGATGGGAGCTTCAGAAATGCAGACCGGACAGATGCGTCTTTGGTGCCTGCCAAGCAGGGGAGTCACTCCTTGACCCCAAGGGAGATTCTTCTGTCCTCTAGTCTTGAGTAGAGCGTCGAAGGTCCAGGATTCTGTTTCAGAGTTTCGTCCAGGGATAATCTAAAGTCCTAAGGACTGGAGTCCTATACTTATACCAAGTTTAGGGGTTGGACTACTCTGTGGCCCCACCTATGGGTGGGTCAGGGCAGAGGGGTGGCTACACCCCTTTCCCTTTGTCCAGTTCGCGCCAAAGCAGGGGCTGCAAGCCCCTGATCCGGTTTGAACTGGGGTATGCACAGGGACACCAAGTGTGCCCCCAGTGCAGGACTTCAAAGCACCCGAAAGTGCTCCCGCCCAGCCCCAATACACATTATCCTGTCTGGGGAGGTGGTCACACCTCCCTGGGACAGGAAACCTATTGTCCAGGCCTCCCCTGCCGGAGTTTCGTCCAGCAGCAGGAGGCCAGACTCGTGTCTGTGGCAGCAGCATCCATTTTGTGATGCCAGGGCTTTGGAAAGAAGTTACCGGGCTAGCCAGAGTTAACATGTCTTTCCCTCTAGAAGGGTGGAATGCTACCCCCGCCGCCAGAATTGGCGGGGGGTAGTATTCCAAGATGTTTGACACCAAACACGACATGTTTAGGTGCAGCCATTCCAAAGTTAGCATTTAACGCGAGGTTATAATGCGCTTAAGAGTATATGGTCAGGCTGCACTACAAACAGCATCAGAGAAGGGTCTCCGAACGCTGCAGAGGGGCCCTGCTCATGCAGGGGCACCCTCTCACATAGGAACCATGCACTCTGCCTTTAGGATTGATAAGGCCTGCTTTAGGAGTGACTTATAGGTTTATATGTGTGTATGTATTTAGTGATATAGGTAACCTATATCACAGTAAGGGGTGCATGCACCACCTTACCCAGGCTGCAGTAGCAGACCTGTGGTGTCAGTTTGGATGGCCTTCCAGGGATGGCATAATACATGCTGCAGCCCCTGGCAGGCCTCTGAGGTACCTATGCCCTTGGTACATAGTATACCATATACTAGGGACTTATAAGGGCACTCCAGATTCCAATCAGTGATGTGCCTAAGGCACATGGAAACCATTTTAGAGAGGAAGCAGCTAGGCTGGGGTTCTGATTAGCAGGGCCCCAGCCAGACTAATGTCGAAAAACAGTGAAGCATCAGCAAAAAGTGGGGGTACCCATGTGAAGCAGATCCTACTCTCCTACACAACCCCCCCAAACGTAGGGACATTAAACTAACCTTGCCCAGTTAAGTCTTCATGTTCTAAGTGGAAGTACCTAGAGAGTCCATCTGCATTGGCATGGTTACTCCCAGGTCTATGTTCCACTGTAAAGTCCATCCCCTGTAGGGAAATGGACCACCTAAGCAGTTTGGGGTTTTCACCCTTCATTTGTTTTAGCCATAAGAGGGGCTTATGGTCTGTCTGAACCAGGAAGTGTGTACCAAACAAGTATGGCCTCAACTTCTTCAGAGCCCAGACCACAGCAAAGGCCTCCCTCTCTATGGCTGACCAACGTTTCTCTCTAGGGGTCAGCCTTCTGCTAATGAAAGCTACTGGCTGATCCTGACCTTCTTCATTCAATTGTGACAGTACAGCCCCTACCCCCAATTCAGATGCATCAGTTTGAACAATGAACTTCTTGGAGTAATCAGGACTCTGTAGAATGGGAGCAGTGCACATGGCCTGCTTCAGGTCATCAAATGCCTTTTGACAGCTAACTGTCCACTGAACCTTTTTGGGCATTTTCTTAGAAGTTAAGTCATTCAGGGGTGTCACTATTGATCCATACCCCTTGACAAATCTCCTATAGTACCCAGTCAGGCCTAAGAAGGCTCTCACCTGAGTCTGGGTAGTGGGAGCAGTCCAGTCCATGATAGTCTGGATCTTGCTCTGCAAAGGTTGAACCTGGCCTCCACCCACAAGGTGGCCCAGGTACACAACCTGACTCTGCCCTATCTGGCACTTAGTGGCCTTGATAGTCAGGCCTGCCTTTTGCAGGGCCTGTAAAACATTCCTGAGGTGGACCAGGTGATCCTCCCAGGTGGAGCTAAAGACAGCAATATCATCTAGATATGCTGCACTATAGGCTTCCAGTCCTGTGAGAACTGTATTCACCAACCTCTGGAAAGTGGCAGGTGCATTCTTCAGACCAAAGGGCATCACCACAAATTGATAATGCCCACTAGGGGTTGAGAATGCTGTTTTGGGCTTTGCAGTATCAGCTAGTCTGATCTGCCAGTAGCCAGCTGTCAAGTCAAATGTGCTGAGATATTTGGCTGAGGCCAAAGTATCTATGAGCTCATCTGCCCTTGGTATTGGATGGGCATCAGTCCTAGTGACTGCATTGAGACCCCTGTAGTCCACACAAAACCTCATCTCTCTTTTTCCACCACTGGTGTGAGGTTTTGGCACAAGGACCACTGGACTAGCCCAAGGGCTATCTGAGGGTTCAATAACTCCCAACTCCAACATTTTCTGGACTTCAGTCCTGATACAGTCCCTGACATGGTCAGGTTGCCTATAAATCTTATTTTTAATAGGCAGACTGTCCCCAGTGTCCACTTCATGAGTGCACCAGGTGGTCTGACTGGGTGTCAGTGAAAACATATGTCTAAACTGATTGAGCACTTGTCTACAATCAGTTTGTTGCTGGGTAGTGAGGCTGCCTGCCAAGGCTACACCATCTACTGACCCATCGTCAGGGTTCTGTGAGAGCAGGTCAGGGAGTGGGTCACTCTCTTCCTCCTGCCCTTCATCAGTAGCCATAAGCAAGCCCATGTCTGCCCTGTCCACATATGGTTTTAACCTGTTGACATGGAGAACCCTGTGGGGACTCCTGGGTGTTCCTAGGTCTACTAAGTAGGTAACCTCACCCTTCTGCTCAACAATAGTGTGGGGTCCACTCCATTTGTCTTGGAGAGCTGCTGGGGCCACTGGCTCCAACACCCACACCTTCTGTCCTGGCTGGTAAACAGTCAGAACAGCCTTTTGGTCATGCCAGGCCTTTTGAAGTTCCTGGCTAGCCTCAAGGTTTTTGGTTGCCTTTTTCATATACTCAGCCATCCGGGAGCGGAGACCAAGTACATAGTCCACTATGTCTTGCTTTGGGGGCTTGAGAGGTAACTCCCATCCTTCCTTCACCAAGCACAGTGGACCCCTCACAGGGTGGCCAAACAGAAGTTCAAAAGGGCTGTAACCAACCCCCTTCTGAGGCACCTCCCTATATGCAAATAAAAGGCAGGGCAAGAGTATGTCCCATCTTCACCTAAGCTTTTCTGGGAGCCCTTTAATCATGCCCTTCAAGGTTTTGTTGAATCTCTCAACTAAACCATTGCATTGTGGGTGATAGGGTGTGGTGAACTTATAAGTCACTCCACACTCCTTCCACATTGCTTTTAAGTACCCAGACATGAAGTTAGCACCCCTGTCTGATACTACCTCCTTAGGAAAGCCCACTCTTGAGAAGATTCCCAGGAGGGCCCTTGCCACCACAGGTGCTGTAGTGGGCCTGAGGGGAATAGCTTCTGGGTACCTGGTGGCATGATCCACTACCACCAGGATAAACCTGTGCCCAGAGGCTGTTTGGAGATCCATGGGACCAACAATGTCAATCCCTACCCTTTCAAAGGGCACCCCCACCACAGGTAGTGGTATCAGGGGGGCCTTTGTAGTGCCACCTGCCTTGCCACTGGCCTGGCAGGTTACACAGGAGCGACAAAACTCCTTGGTGTCTTCAGACATGTGGGGCCAGTGAAAGTGAGGGACAATTCTGTCCCAAGTCTTGTTCTGGCCCAGGTGACCTGCCAAGGGAATATCATGGGCTAGGGTCAATAGGAAGCCCCTGAACTTCAGAGGTATAACCAACCTCCTGGTAGCACCAGGCTTGGGGTCTCTACTCTCTGAGTACAGGAGTCCATCATCCCAATACACTGTATGGGGACCACTAGCTTTCCCAGCAGCCTCAGCAGCAGCTTGCTGTCTGAGGGGTTCAAGGGAGGGGCAGCTCTGCTGCTCCTGGCTCAGATCTGCCCTAGAAGGTCCCCCTGTCCCCAAGAACTCAACCTAGTCAGGTTCAAGTTCCTCTGGGACAGTTCCTTCTTCAGGGCTGAGATCATCCCCTCAAGGGACTGATCTTCCTCCTGAGCCAAGGGGGAAGGCACTGCCTTAACCCTACTACTCCTCCTCTTGGAAGGCACTTGGTCCATTCTTCCAGAATCCAAGGCCTGTTCAGTGCTAGACATTTTGGCTTGTGACCTGGTCACAGCAAACACATCTGCAGGGCTCCCCAGCATTTCTGCATGGGTCCTGAGCTCCACTTCTGCCCGAGCAGAAGTCTCTAAGTCATTGCCAAGCAAGCATTCGACTGGTAGGTTTGCACTCACCACAACCTTCTTAAGGCCAGTTACCCCTCCCCAGGAGAAGTTAACAACTGCCAGAGTATGGTCTGTTCTGACATTGCTAGCATTGGTCACTTGGTACATCTCACCAAGTATAACTTGCCCAGGATTCACAAGGTCTTGTGTCACCATTGTGACACTTGCCCCTGTGTCCCTAAATGCCAAAGCCTCACGTCCATTGATTAAAGGCTGTTGTCTGTACTTGCCCAGATTACTGGGACTCACAGAGGAGGTCACATCCATGCCTCCATCACAGACTAACACAGCCTGAGTCAGTTCTCTGACTAGGTCAGAGCCCAACTCAGTACCCAGGGTGAACCCTACTAAACCCTTGGCTGGAGCACTCCCACCAACTGTACTAGGGGGAACAGGTGCCTTAGGGGCATTGGTGGGTGCTGGACTTGAGTCTTTGGACTTGGTGCAATCACTGGTCCAGTGGGTCTTTTGCTTACAGACCTTGCACCATGGTTTTCTTTGGCCTTTCCCTTTTGTAGACTGTGAATCCCCAACTGAAGAAGATTTTTGGGGGCCTGATGAAGACTTTTGATCTTTACCCTTTTCAGAGTTCTTAGCATCTTGCTTCTTGGTTTCCCCACCTTGGTTCTGTACCTTCTGCTTCACCCTGGTTCTGACCCATTTGTCTGCCTTCTTTCCCAATTCTTGGGGAGAGGTCAGATCAGAGTCTACCAGGTATTGATGCAACAGCTGATTTTGACAGTTATTGAGAATCTGCTCCCTCATTATCAGATTGTACAATCCTGAGAAGTCACACACCTTACTGCCCATCAACCAGCCTTCCAGAGACTTGGCAGAACAATCCACATAGTCTACCCAGTCTTGAGTCTGTGCTTTTTGGGTATCTCTGAACTTCAACCTGTAGTGTTCAGTGGTTAGGCCAAACCCATCAATAAGAGCACTCTTCAAGACCTTGTAATTATCAGCATCCTCCTCTCTAACAGTGAGGAGCTTATCTCTACCTTTGTCTGCAAAGGAGAGCCACAAGATTGCTGCCCACTGCTCCTGAGGGACCTTCTGTACTTTACAGGCCCTCTCTAGAGCAGTTATCCACTTGTGGATGTCATCCCCATTCTGATAGGGAGGGACAATCTTGCTCAGGTTCCTATGGTCATAGGACCTTTCCCTATCTCTAGGGATCTGGCTGCCACCATGGGACTCTAGTCCCAACTTTCTTTTCTCTCTAAAGAGATCTAGGGACTCCCTGTCTAAGGCTACTTGCTTCCTTCTGAGTTCAAGCTGAGCTTCCTCATATTGAATCAGCCTCTTTCTTCTCTCATGAGAGGATTCCCTCCTATGAGATGAGACAGAGCTCCCTATTGAGGTGCCAGAGTGGTTAGACTCCTGAGAAGGAGATCTAGACTTCCTGGGCACACTCATAATCCTTCCTGGGGGGACAAAGAGTGCATCATCCTGATCATCCTCTTCATCTTCCTCAGGAGGGATTGGGTTATTCAGGTCAGGGTCATTTTCACCCTCCTGGCCAGTTTCAGAGGGGGGGCTGGTCCCATCCTCATCTTCTGCCCCACCCTCAGCTCCTACCCCTTCAGTCCCCAAGGGCTTACTAAGGTCATAAGCCACCAACAACTCTTTAAGGTGTTGGGTGGTGGGACTTTGGCCTGTCCTTATTTTTCTCAAGTTACATAATGCTCTCAATTCCAAGAATGGGAGTGTATCATACTTGGAGGGTGGAAGCTCAGTGGCTTCCTGCAAGGATTCTTTAGATCCTACCCTTAAACACATTACTAGTGTGGTGTGGTGTATGCACTACCTACTCTAGTGTGGCCTACTAAACTCTCTTGAGTTGTAGAAAGGGTTGTGCTATCCCTTAACACACAACTCTAAGTTCAGTAGAACTTACTGTATTCTAAGCTTAAATTATATGTACCTTAGGTGCCTTTAGTGGTTTTCATTTGATCAATTCAATTGAGATTATCTGGTAAAACAATAGCAAGCTGGAATCCCACACGCTGCACACCAATGTGAGAAGTTGGCCTGGTATATGCTGTCCACTAATTATAGTGGGTACCTTGCACCAGTCCAAACAACCCCTTATTGGAGATAGGTTAAAGACAACCTTATTGAAAGCTATCCTAGTGGTAGCTATGGAGAGCAGCCTTCAGGCTAAGTCTTGAAGGAATGTAAAGCAGCTTGTTTTACCAGTCTATAATCTCTTGAGTGATCAAATGAAAGAGCACCACACCAGGTATATATTCAAAATATATGTATTTATTGCTAAACACACCCCTCTAGTCTCTTTATGAGGCTAGAGTTCAAGTACATAAGTTAGAAGTTATTTAAACACAGTAATAGCACAAATACACGTTTGGGCCCTAGGGGCGTACCAAACCATATACCAATAAAGTGGTATAAGAACCACGACTGAACTAGACACTAAGCCTAGAGCCTCTAGAAGTGCTTGGACCACAAGGAACCACCCAAGGTAGTGACACAGGGGACCCACGGGGGACGCGTGCAGTGTAATTACACAACCGCGATACGCCGTTGACTTCTATGGAGAAAGTCGCGATCAGGAAATTAAAGAAAAGGGACACTTAAAGGAGGACTTGGAGCAAACCCTTTGAGAACTAGTACTTTGAAGAGTCTCTACCCACGGGAGCACCGGAGTACTCGTGTTACCTCACCCAGGGAAGCCGGGTGCATAGGTGCCTTTCGGGGTCGGGTTTCGTCGTCGATTTGAATGGCGATCTGCTGCAAAGTGCTGCTGGCGACCAAGTGGAAAGTGTCCGGGTGGATCCAAGAGTGGACCGGAGATCTGAAGAACCTGAAAGCAGAGGGGACAGAGTCTGGGTCACTAGCCAGTGACCAGGAAGGCGATGGACAGATGCCCACCGATGTCGAGTGCTTCAGGTGCGTTGATGGTCGTCTTGACTCTTCAGCCACGAGGTCCAAGAGGCGTTGTCGGCGACCAGGAGCAGGATTCGGGCTGGTACACGATGTCTGTCGAGTGCTGAGGTGTCGGCGACCGGTTTGGACCCAACAAGCCTTGGCAACAGCAAGTCTTGTAGAAGATGTAGATCATCAATGGTGCAGACCAGCAAGGTCTGGGGAACTCACCCAGCAAGGGTAAGTGAGCGCAAGCCTGGAGCAACCAGGATGCCCAAGAAAAAAAAGATTGGCCTTTGTTAAGGGCTACTAGCCAACGGGCTAGCGACCGTGAAGGAGCCTCAAGACGTCGCACGTGGATCTGGCTCACAGGAGACTCGTGGAGTGGAGGCCAGTGATCTTCGGTGCAATTGGTGCTGGAGGCTAGGGCTACTCGGAGTCCAAAGCACGACTTCGTGGAAGACCCAGAAGAGGATGCACTTGCAAATGTGCTTGGTGTCCAGGGGTCACGGTCTCACGTCACCCACGATAGCTACGGGCCTCAGCTTTGCTGGAGACTCAGGGTAGCCTCGGTGAAGTCTGAGAATCCACTGATGGTGATGCGAAGACTTCGGCGTCCGACGGAAGCTTCAGAAATGCAGACCAGACAGATGCGTCTTTGGTGCCTGCCAAGCAGGGGAGTCACTCCTTGACCCCAAGGGAGATTCTTCTGTCCTCTAGTCTTGAGTAGAGCGTCGAAGGTCCAGGATTCTGTTTCAGAGTTTCGTCCAGGGATAATCTAAAGTCCTAAGGACTGGGTTCCTATACTTATACCAAGTTTAGGGGTTGGACTACTCTGTGGCCCCACCTATGGGTGGGTCAGGGCAGAGGGGTGGCTACACCCTTTCCCTTTGTCCAGTTCGCGCCAAAGCAGGGGCTGCAAGCCCCTGATCCGGTTTGAACTGGGGTATGCACAGGGACACCAAGTGTGCCCCCAGTGCAGGACTTCAAAGCACCCGAAAGTGCTCCCGCCCAGCCCCAATACACATTATCCTGTCTGGGGAGGTGGTCACACCTCCCTGGGACAGGAAACCTATTGTCCAGGCCTCCCCTGCCAGAGTTTCGTCCAGCAGCAGGAGGCCAGACTCGTGTCTGTGGCAGCAGCATCCATTTTGTGATGCCAGGGCTTTGGAAAGAAGTTACCGGGCTAGCCAGAGTTAACATGTCTTTCCCTCTAGAAGGGTGGAATGCTACCCCCACCACCAGAATTGGCGGGGGTAGTATTCCAAGATGTTTGACACCAAACACGACATGTTTAGGTGCAGCCATTCCAAAGTTAGCATTTAACGCGAGGTTATAATGCGCTTAAGAGTATATGGTCAGGCTGCACTATAAACAGCATCAGAGAAGGGTCTCCGAACGCTGCAGAGGGGCCCTGCTCATGCAGGGGCACCCTCTCACATAGGAACCATGCACTCTGCCTTTAGGATTGATAAGGCCTGCCTTAGGAGTGACTTATAGGTTTATATGTGTGTATGTATTTAGTGATATAGGTAACCTATATCACAGTAAGGGGTGCATGCACCACCTTACCCAGGCTGCAGTAGCAGACCTGTGGTGTCAGTTTGGATGGCCTTCCAGGGGTGGCATAATACATGCTGCAGCCCCTGGCAGGCCTCTGAGGTACCTATGCCCTTGGTACATAGTATACCATATACTAGGGACTTATAAGGGCACTCCAGATTCCAATCAGTGATGTGCCTAAGGCACATGGAAACCATTTTAGAGAGGAAGCAGCTAGGCTGGGGTTCTGATTAGCAGGGCCCCAGCCAGACTAATGTCGAAAAACAGTGAAGCATCAGCAAAAAGTGGGGGTACCCATGTGAAGCAGATCCTACTCTCCTACAATCTCCATTAGAGTAGAGAGATTCAAAATGGTCCCGCCATACCTCTGCTTCCAAATTCGGCTCTATCGGTGATTTAGCACCAGAGCTACCTGTGTTAACAACTTTCCAGAAGGTCCTCATATCCCTAGCTCCCAAGGAGCTTCTCAAAACATCCCACTTATCCATTTCCCACCCTTTTTTGGCTTCAGGTATGGCCACCTTGTAGGCCGACCTAGCAGTTTTAATTAACGGGCGATCGTTGGCCTTGATGGACAGAACCAGCGATCTTTTGGCATTACGACAATGATCATTATACCAAGGGTGGGGAGGTTTCCTACTTGGCCGATTTGTTTTTTTGGGATAGAAGAAGTCTAATGTGACTTCTCTTAACCTGCCATGGTTCATTATAACCATCTCGGAGTCTATACTATCCCCATGGTGAGTTATTGAGTTAGATGCTGTCAGAAGCACCGGGATCAGGGCTTCATATAAAGTGCTAAGTTTATCTTGTGATTGACTGATGTCAGACCATCGCACTCTTCTCCTACAATTTGAAAGTGTCAACCTAGCATCAATAGGGTTATCCATATTAAGGACGCTCCCGGGATTGAGCTCTTTTAGTTCAAGTACTAACGCATAATGGTCACTGTCTAGCCGTGGAATAACCTTAAAATCAATTAGCCTGTCCCAGGATTTGGAGTCAATTAAAATATAATCTAATAGAGAGCCACGCTCATTTCTATGGAAGGTATAACTACTCGATGTGTCAGACAAAGTTCTACCATTGCAAGCTCTTAGGGAATGTTTCAAAGAAAGGCAGTTCATCTGGATCACCAGGGGGCACCATTTTTTGACTGGTGAACACCTGGTCTCCGGGATTACCCAAAATTTATCCTCATCATATAGGCTATCCTGGAGCATTCCCTCTAGTGGCTCAAACTGACAATTGAAATCCCCTCCTAAGATCACCATATGTTTATCTGCAATGGTCGCTAAGAACGTAGTTAGTTCTTCCAGCGTTTTAGACTTCTTACCCTGGACGGTTGGTCTAGAGTACACGTTTAAAAGAGCTACCGAAATCTTTGATGGAAACTGCAGCATAACACATAAAATATCGTTCGATACTGTGTCAATCTGCTTGGCCGTACAACCTAAGTGAACTCCCACCCATGTGCTAAGGCCTCCCGATGGTCTCCCTTTACCCCCTGGTGTTGCAGGAATACTGAAAGTGACAAAACCCAATTTGGAAACATCCCCTCTGGCCCATGTCTCCTGGAACATGCAGATCTCGTATTGGCTAATAAAGAGACCCCAATTTGGGTCATCTAACTTATTATTCAGACCCGCAATGTTCCACGATAAAACCCTTGTCTTTGGGCAATTGGGGCAGTTCAGTTTGTTAGCCACTAAAGGGGATGATTGCGGTATGGCCTTTCTCTTCACACTTTCGCCCATCAAATCGGACCCTCTGGTTAGTGAGAGTTTTAGATTATCCCTTGATACAATGTCACAGCCGTCGTGGGCGCAGCCAGGGTAGCCGCTCATGCTCCCACAGGCTTTACCTTCCCCACGCGGCGTGCAAGGTCCTATATCACTAGCCTGAGCCTCGATTGCTGTTGGGGGCGGGCGTATTTGGTCTTTAATGTTGGGGGGCTGATCCTTGAGTCAATCTACTCCGTCTAAACTGCTATACCTATTTGCTGTGGGAATATTAAAAATAAATTGCCTTTGCCAGTGCTGGTCCGGGGAGGTAACTCGCAATTCTTGGTGTCATTTCTCCAACACCACCAATCACCTTTCAGCCAGGTGCTTGACAGGAGTGACAGCATCTTTGGGTTGTGAGTGAATCTTTCCGGCCAGACAAGCACTTCTGGGAGCAGCAACAGCAGCTGCAATACCATGGACCAGGAGTCAATGCTAAGGAAGCAGTTTGCAAGAAATCGACGGGTTGTTCTTCTATCCCTTAGTTTGCTGAGCTGGTATCCTGCACAAGGGCAATCTTGAGGCGTATATAAAACAGGGCACAGACACAGGAGGCACAGCTAGATGTAAGCTTCACAGTGACACAACATATTAGTATCTGAGCTTTGAGCACCTTTGTGTTTGAAAGCATTAGCCCATTGAAGACAGACCTATTGGCTTTGTTAAAGGACAAGGGCATTTCACTTCACATGAAGACACACATCGTCATTTAAAAAAATAATATCTGAATAATGACATTGGCTGTCCAATATTCTATTTATATGCTGAACTAAAACTTAGCGCAAAATTCCTGCTTTTCTTAACGTTCTAAAACCATAAAAATAGTCTCATTTGATAGTCACTATATGCAATAATAATAATCTCAGATGATCTGGACCCCCTTCATATTTACCTTTGCATAATGGAATTCCAAGTGTGATCTTTGGGAATCGCATAGGTGACAGACAGTTATTTCCTGCATCTGCAAGGAAGTTAAGGTAGCAGCACTATACTTTATAGGTAAATTACGTATTATATAATGTCGATGTATGGGACACAGAACTTCTCACAAGTTTACTTCCCGGGGCCATATCATGATGGTTCTACACAGAGCCGAGCACCTCTTCTTTGTGCTTCAATTTCCAAAACTGAAACAACTCGAATTTTTCAGAGTTAATGCATGAACTTTAGACAGAACAAGTCACAAGCAGAGAGAGGAAATCTCTGCTCGCTGTTCGGACTTGTTCTGTTTACAGTTCATGCATTCATTTGGAGAAATTCGTAGTTCTACGTTTGAACTAAATACATCTCACACGCAAAAAAAGGCTTCGCCTTGGCACAGAACCATCATGATCCGGCCGCTGGCCAAGTCACAGCAAAGAGGCCATGTAACTGACCCTGGCAAGGTGAGAAAGTGAGCTCCCATCTCCTGTTTACAGCACCATCCTTGATTTAAAGCCCAACTTATGTAGAGCACTTGGGAGGACAACGGAGGCACCTATATGTAATACTGGTCCGTCCAAAGATACTGTCCTGTAGTCTCCTATCTGAAATGTATCACAGTTTATTTTCATTTTTGGTGTGGCACATCTAACCCTACTACCACTTAACTCACGGGTGAATTAATAGCGGTGGGAAGGAGACAAGGGCGGAATTGCTTGCCTGCATTTTTATTTCACAATGTGACCCCATCTATCAGGTAGGCGGGTGGTTGGTTTCAACACAGAGTAAAAAACTGTCAATTGCCAAGCGCCTTCTGGGACTCGGAAAGAGAAGGACGGAAAATTTGAATGACATGCAGAATTGTATATCATTGGATAGCTGTATCAGATACAATAACTGGTGTCTAATTCAAAACATTATTGATAGCTGGCCAGATCAGATAGCCCATTATCTGACCTATTTGATCTATCTGATCCATGCAGAAAAGATAGTATCCGGAGTTATCGATGGGGAAATGTACTATTTTGAACCACTATCTAGAATTGTGTAATGCCGCAAGCCCAATGACAATTTCAAAGTCTGTTAATATCATAAGCACTTTGCTTTGTGTTAAGCAAAAGGGACATTTCACGAAATCGGGTTTGCATTGAACTTTTCGAAACATATACCGATTGTGTGCAATTGCATTTAAACTATTGTAAAGGTCACAATTTATTCAACAAAGCTTTAACCATACAGAACTGTCATTGTGTATGGCATCTGGACTCTTTTGCTGCCTATCACTGCACATTTATACATTAACGTCCTCTTAAAGTTTTACATCCAAGCTTTGCAAGTGGCAGAACTGATATTTTGAGAGCATTTATGGTTCTTAATGGAGATATTTTCACCTTTACTGGTTTTAAATAGATGTTCTCCAAGTTCCCTCGTTTTGTGTCATTGTCTATCCACTGCTGAGATTTGAGGACCACTCCCCAAAGGAGGGTTCTACTATGCATGATCTTTAAGTCTCATAATAAGTAGATACACATTTCACAGCGGCAGTATTGAGATCACATTGACTGGGCATCCCGGTTCCAGCTGCGCGCATTGGTGAGTGACAGACGCATAGTTTTAATGTATTCATACTGGAAGGTGAGCTTCAAATACGATGCCTTGGTGCATAATGTCTGCTCAGGAGTGTGGACACTGCTTGTAATATCTGCTGAGTTCTTCATCGAGGCATGACGAAGATTCCCAGCGGGAGAGGAAAAGGAGTTGGCCTCACAGTGTAACAGCAAACCGAACGAAACTAGGCTGGAAACTGAAACAGACGTGCCACAGGGAACACCTTCTGCGCAACCAAGGTTAGCATAATCTTTGTAAAATAAAAATATACATATCAGAGGCGTCCGATGGGTTGAATTCCCCTTCTTGGAAGTCTGAGAACTTCACTGTGGAAATAGAAGCAAAGAGGTAGGAGAAGCGAGATAATATGTCGACTGCCTGCTGTCTGTTTGGGTGGGACAAACCAGCCTAAAAATATTAACGTTTGCCTCGAGCCCAGATACAATACCTCACTATCGAACACTCCTCATAAAATAAATAGCAATTTTCAATGCTCACATCATTCCGGAAATAGGAATCTAAATAGCTAAAAACGAGTCTCTACATGTGCATATTTAGGTAATTACATAAGTGTAAACATGTACCTATATGTAAGTAATATAGGAGACAAAGCCTATGGAAAAGTTGTAAGAAATTGGGTTATTAGTTGAGAGGGATGAGAATCCAACTCAAATAATAAACACAATCCTTGTCTAGGTGAACTACTAAAGACACTAATGAAACCTGAACTCAACCCCTGGTAGCTTGGTGCAGAGCAGTCAGGCTTAGTGTAAGAGGCAATGTGAAAAGAATTTATGAAGTACTCAAATAGTAAGAAAGTGAAATGCAACACAAGAAAAATCCCAAACCAATTTAGAAAAAATGGGAACATTTAAATAAATAAAATGAAAAAAATACAATAATTAGAACCAGAGATGTGAGTTTTTAGAGTGTGAGTTAAAATTAGCTAAAAAAAAACAAAAAACAAAGTGCCAACCGTGGGTATCTGGTCACGCTTCACCAGGTCAAAGTCAAAAGTTAAGGCCCACCGCAATGGAGTACAGGTTGGATACCGGGTTCATCCCTGTCAGAAAGTTGCCTTCAGACTTCAAGGAAAGGTATGATGATGACTAGGAGCTGCTCTATGAGTTCTCAGTGTCAATAGAAGGCTGCTCGGCATTGGGCCCTTTGAAGCAGTCAGCGAAGATTGTCAACATTGATGCTTGGATGCTGCTAGGCATTTAGTCCGATAAAGCTGGTGATCGGGTGCTTCTCAGTGTCGAGTCCAGTAAAGTCAACAAACGAGTGCTGCTCAGCAAAAGCCCGGGGTTGTTGGTGACTGGACCAGTGAAGCTTTCAGTTAGGCAGGAAGGAGTGCATTCTGAACACAGAAAAGGAGCCAAGACCTTAGAGACAGTACTTAGGGAGCAGGGCTCACTCACACAGAGTCCAGCAGAGGGGACCAGGTCAGGTCCAGTTGGGACTGCTCAGCTGAAAAGCAGGAAAGGCCTCTGGAACATTGTACGCCTATAGTTCAAACAGGAGGTTAGCCAGCTGACCCTTAGAGTTACTTCTGGGGTCCTGAGTTCAAGGCAAGCAGGCCCAACCTTCCTTCATGTTCTTCAGTCAGCAGGGCAGTCCTTCTTCTGATTCTTCTCAGGTCCAGGAGTGTTCTGAGAAGAGTTCCGAGGATGCCACCCCTATGCCATGTGCCAGCCTGTGGGTTGTGGGCAATTCTTTCTCCACTCTCTAATTCAGTTCTGGGCAGCTCCCCTCTCCTACTCAGTATGGCTAAAGCCTGACTAGAATGACAAAAGGGAGGCAGGCCTAGGTGTGATTTTTCATCTGCTAGTGACAGGGTGGCATCTTTTGAAGCTCAGGAAGGAGCTGGGCACAGACTCCCATCCCAGGCCATCCTGTTAACGAGGGAAACTCCCTCCTTACACCAAGGTCCTTTGTCCAGTGTCTCATAGCAATACACATCTCACCAAAGGGGAGCCATCAGGAGTCAGGTGACAGTTGAGCACTGGCAGAAAGGCTTTTTGGTTTTACGCAGGAAATGGACAACCTTTTAACAGTGTTTTTTCCTTAATAGAAATTCAAAATCCGTCTTTACTGTTAAGTTGCATTTTAAATTGCGATTAAAATGAGTCCTTGAATAATTGTTCTGCTGCCCCAAAACTGAAATTAAGCATTATAGGTTGTTATAATACAATACAGAGTTTTACTAAGGGAGAGGCTGCCTTGCCAAAGTAAAAAACGAATTTGGAGTTTTTTCACTGACAGGACGTGTAAAATATCAAATATACATGTCCTACTTTTAAATACCATGGACCCTGCCCTATGGGCATTTTAGGCCTGTCTTACGGGTGACTTCTAAATATTTCAAAGGTAGGTTTAGGCTTGTCAAAAGGGTTTCTTTGACAAGTTGAAACAACATTTTAAAACTGCACACACAGGCTGCAGTGGCAGGCCTGAAGACAGGTTTTTACAGTGCTAATTTAGTGGGTGGTACAATGAGTGATGTTGCCAACTGGTAGTATTTAATGTAAGAAGTACCATATAATAGGGACTTAAAAATTAAATGTGTTTATTAGGTGTATACCAAGTTTAACACATTCGAAAGGAAGAGTACAAGTCCTTTACCACTGGTTAATAGGTTACCCTGTACAGAGTCCTAAGGCCAACAAAACAGGTTCAGCAAAAGGAGGCAAAGATCTGAGGAAATAAAACGTGAAAAGATGGTCATTTCCATCAATAGTGAAATCAGATAATATCATCAAAATGAAGAGGAAGCAAATGAATAATAGCAAGAGATGTTTGAGAACAGACTTTTGGAAAATTAAAGTATTTATTTTAAAATGTTCACATGCTTGTATGTGTACCTGCAAAATGAAAAAAACTGCAGAATGAGTCGTGTTAAATACAAATTAAATCACAATAAAAAAGTAAAAAAGAAAACTTAGTAGCCTTGCTCATGAGTCCTCAACACCACTCAGTTTGCAACCCAAGCAATCAGTAGCTATTCTCACTAATAGTGTAGTGCAGTGTAGCTACAGTCTTCAGTATTTAGAGCAATATTAAATACATTGTAAGGCACAACCCACACAAAATCCTCATTACAGACGTACATAGATCAAAACAGACCGGAATGAGCACCAGGCATCATTCTGGTTTCGGCTGGACACGGCGCTATTTAATGGCGACCTTCACTGCTTTTCATTGTAATTTTACCACGAAGCAAAGCAGACTCACGCTGCCTTGCGGTCCGCGCGGTGCATCGTCACGCGCTAGGGGAACTCTGGCAACTTTACGGTAAGACTCTGACCAAATCACTGCCCATATCTGTCACCGTGTTTTCCCAGACAACTAATCACGGTCCCTGTCATTATAGGAATCCGTTCTACGATCACCGAGCATCACGCACGGCTGCGGCCACAATTTTTATAGAACAACCAATATAATTAGGTAAGAGCTCTTCTCCTATGCATTCGAGTGCATATTTAGTAGCGCCACCATCACTTGATAAAAATTAATTGTAAATACTTGACCTTCCCAGGTTACAGGCATCCCATTGTAAACGTGATTCCTTCTCACCACTAACAGCACTGGAGTCCTTCCAGGCCCACGTACATCATTAATCATGTATTCTACACTAGCAGTGTCCCTCGATTCATTCCTTTCAGGTCAGAACTGTTTCTAACGGATTCCCCTATTCCACAGAGTTCCCAACTACACTAACAGCCCATACCTGCTGTATCCATCGTTTGTCAGCCCTCCCCCACTAACACTTGGGGTAAGTGTCTGCATAGGTTTCACCACTAGCAACCTCAGTGTCCAATTTAGACAGGCCATTTTTCTTACCTTTGCCTTTTTCTCTCTTCCACAATCAGTACCCGGCTGGGTCCCATTGTGAGTATCCTTTTTTCTTCTCTCACTCACATGTGGCACACACCTCTCACGCGGCTGCGTAGTCAATTCACCAGGTACTTACCATCCCATTATCTTCTTTCTGTCGCATTTGTGCCAGTAAAGGGCTCTATGCTGATATTATTTTTTCTTCCTTAGATGTCCCTAAATCCTTAGGTCCTGATGAGACCCCATACTGCACAGAGGGTTGAAACGTCGTCGACACAAAGAAAAAGCGAACCATTATCATGCGCATATCATTGTATATAGCTGCTGTGTATATTGTATATATTTAATGGTCGACTTTCATAAAAAACTTTGGAAACCTTGTACAGATATTGTCACAAATTTGGCACCAATACTTTAGGTTCCTGTTTTCACTGGGGACACTACGCACAATTGTTTTTTTCATTGTATATATTCCTTTTTCCATTTGCAATATAAACATCGGTTGAGATATACTAAACCATTGGTGTATGTGGTCTCTTCTTCCTCTGACATCACCTTAACCCTCTGTAATACGATTGTGCATCATAAATATCAAGATAGACAGTATTATTCCACAGGAACCACTGTTTTGTGTTAACAATGTCCTATTAATGAGGCGGACGGCATGTTGACTCTATATAATGTAAATGTGTAACAAACAAGTGCCACTCTAGGGAATGCTCATAGCCGTATTAAATAAGGCTGTATAAGGCATAATGTGTCATGCGATTACGTAACGTAGAGGTTCTAGTAATTTGAGGTGGTGGTGATATCTAAAAACAGTTTAAGCAAGGGCGGGTAAACCGCTGGCATTTAAAACAAGGGACAAGAGAACCCGAGTAATGTTAACTAGTACAGAGAGTCAATGAGCTAAATGAATATAGGGAAGACTAGAAAAATTCTGTGGGTTTCCATCAAAATGAAGCAAAATCTCATAGCGAGTTATATACAAACAAGCTGGTGCCATATAAAGCCACCAAGTGTTACGTGATACCACCTAATCTCCTTCAAATTAGAGTGTAGCATATTTGATAACATGCTTACTACACTATAAGTTCACAGGGAAATAGGGCCTTAGTCATAATGTATTTCACATTTAGGAGCAGTCATCCACCTACTATTTGCAGCAGCAGGTCGTCCCGGGTTAGTCCCACTTGTCAGACATAGCGGCGAAATAGCGGCGTTCATGCCGGCCGCCATCTTTAAATAGGCAAATTATGTGTAAATAGCTCGCAAGTGGTAGGTAAAGGCACGGCAGCCATTAGTAAGTGGTCAAGGCTAGTAGCTGTGTGCTAAGCCTTATAAGAATTGAAAATCTAGTTTTCCAGAGGCCGCATGTGTCCTCGTGTCTAATATAGCTGAAGTACGACAATAAAACGGGCTAAAATATATGATTTTGAATACTGGTGACAAGAATTAAGGACATCCTTAAACGACCACACAGACGTAAAAACGGGCCACCATATTTGTTTGGGACAAGTTTTATAGGGAGTGAGAGATGCTGAGAAGAATGCATTCCTATGGGTCAATCAGTACAGTGTAGGTTGATTACCGATCGCCATCTTGAAGTGGGGCAGAATAGGTGAACATCCAATGAAGATGCTATAAGGCCATAAGAGAGGGAGAATCTGTTAACCTGACGCCATCGATGATCAAAACAGCTCAGGAAGCAAAAGAGCGAGTGCTCCCACTAAGAAGGCATAGCCTTAAAAGTCCAGTAACAAGGACATATAAAACCACAATGGATATGTGAGGGGAAAACAAACATTTCACATTTGTGTATGTTAAACCCATGCAAAAAATTGGGGCTAAGATCGCTGTTTTTGAGTGATGGAAAGGGAAGGTCAGAGAAAGGAATGTAAAGTCGACAGTCAAGTTGGATCTTTGTGAAAAATATATACACAGTAAAACACCTATGACTAGTTAAAAGTCGTGGAGTTTTGTCACATAACCAAGAAAATAATGTGATCTCAAACAACTTAAAAATTGAATCACAGAAAGATATGGATAAATTTGACATATAGTGTCTTAGATCAAGTGATGCTACTCATATTCTTTGTTGAGTCCCTTCTCCACAGTTTCCAGCCTGATGATGAGGGCGCTTTCCTCTTTGCGCAGACGATGTTCCAGATTTCCACCTCGTTTGTGTTGTTTCAGTTTCTTAAGGCCAGTAAAGGAGAAAGTAGGTGATGCAGGTGATGTGTTTCAAAGTGCTCCACTAATGGTTGCTTCGTGTCCGTTTTATGAATATTGCGATAGTGTTCTTGAATACGGACTTTGAGTGGTCGAGTTGTACTGCCAATATAGTATTGTTCGCAAGGGCAGGTAATAAGGTAAATCACATTTGTGCTTTCACAGTTAATGAAATCATTTATTTTGTAGGAGTGACCATTAACTGTGACATCCTTGGTTCTGGATTTGCCTAGTTTACAGATTGAACAATTGGAGCAAGTGTAAAAACCTTTGGGTTGTTGCAAGAAGGTGGAAGGCTCATTTTGATTTCAAGGAAAGATGGACATGGAGTATCTCTAAGGTTTCTGCTTCTAGAAAAACTTGATTGTGGCCTGTCTAGGAGAACATCTGATACAGTAGGATTTTGTATAAGTAAATGCCAATGTTTTTTGAGGGTTTTCCTGATGTAATGTTGTCCATTATTGTATTGGGTTAAGAAACGAATAACTGGTTTACGGTCTTTAACATGTTTGTTTCGGAGCAAAGAATTACGTTCTATGCCAGCCAATTGTTTCTGTGCCTTATTAAGATCGTGTTGTTCATATCCTCTTTGTTTCAATCGTTTAGTTATCTCCAAGGAGTTTTTGGAATATTCCGCTTCTGAGCTGCAATTCATACGGGCTCGACGATATTCACCAGATGAAATGTTGGCGATAGTGTGATGTGGATGACTGCTTGAGGCATGTAGAATGGAATTAGCAGAAGTAGACTTTCTGTGAATTTTGGTGTGCAGTTTATTGTCCTCAATGTAGATTGTTAAATCCAGTTATTCAATTTATTTTTTTGAGATAGCGTAAGTGATGTCAATTCCCCACTTGTTTGGGGTTAGGGTAACGATGAAAATTTTCAAAAGATCTTCCGGTCCTTGCCAAATGAGGAGTATATCATCGATATACCTTCCCCACAGTATTATGTTAATGGAAAGATTGTTCGGTCATTCCATAACCATTGACGCTCCACTTCCCCCATTAGGAGGCAGGCGTATGGTGGGGCAAATTTTCCCCCATGGCTGTACCCTGGAGTTGTAAAAAATGGTCACCATTGAAGAGGAAGTAGTTATTAAATGAGCAGAATTCGAGCATCTCCAAGATCATGTTATTTCTGGCCGTGTAGTGTACCAATCTGGTTTGAAGAAATTTCCTGGTTGCTGCTACCCCATCCGGATGTTTAATGGATGTGTAGAGACTTGTTACACGCGTAACTGGGGGATAAGCAGGCACATATAGCCACCCCTCTGAATTGTTGAAAGACTTCCTTATCAAACATGACAAACTTATTGTTCAAACACCAATTGATCATGGCTAAAATCATCTTCGGTCTGTCTGTTCTATTACAGTCGCTGCTTCCTGGACTGGAGCCGCTGTTAGGTGGGTCACCAGGACGGTTAGCGCTAGCTGTATACATCGCAGGACTAAATGGACTGCTGTTGTTGCTATGTCGTGCACTGCTTTACCAGAGAATAATGGAGACCGACTGAATTCGAACTTCAATGACCCATCCCCCTTGCCTGACTTCAAGATGGCCGCCTCCGTGGGACCCTCCTCGATGCTTTATCTCTCCTGGTCTAAAATCTTTGTTCATCGTCCCGATGTTGATCAGCCCTCACCCGACCCTGTTCCTGCTCACCTACTAGGACATTTACTATGAGAACTTTCCCCCGACAGCTGAGACATAGCCACGTTGTCTGATGCCCGGTGGAGCTACCTCGCTAGCTATAGGGGAGATGGGCCATGGATTCCCTCCTTGACCATCACCTACCCAGCCGATCTTTGGGCAAACTCTCCTATGTCTCTCTGGACCTAATCTCCCTCCTCCCTCCTCCCTTCACCCTACCCCTCTCCGCTCTACTCTTCTCCTCTTTGTAGCCATTGACCTTTGCCCTCACCCGTCCTTGCTCATAGTTCCCACCCTCTTTTATCCACCTGACTTTCTTTTGTGAACTTTTCCTTCGTCAGTTGAGACCTAGTGATTTTGACTTATGCCCGATGGAGCTACCTTGCTTAGCTATAGGGGAGACGGGCTGTGGATTCCCTCCTCGGACGTCACCTACCCAGTCGGTCTTTGGGAAAACTTCCTTTCGTCTCTCCTGCCGTCTCTTCCCCCATCCTCCCCCTTCACATTTCCCCCTTCCCCCCTCCGCTCTATCTGTCTCACCTTTCCTTCCTCTCTCAATCTGTTGCTTATTTTTGATGTAAAGTGTCATCTGTTATCATTGTAACATTGTGTAACCCAATGTAAAGCGCTCTGATACCTCCGGGTCTAGCCAGCGCTATATAAAACTCTTAAAATAAAAAAAATAAAAAATAAAATAATTGATGATAGTACAAAGTCTGGTTGCCAGGCAATATTTTGTAGTTTTTGCAGAACATCTTTGGTGTCTTTTATGAATGATGGAAGATCCCTCATGAAGGGTTGTAGTTCGGAATTAATGAAGGCACCCACATTGGAACAGATTGATTCTATCCCTGCAATAATTGGTCTACCCTTAGGTGGTCTGCCTGGTTTATGAACCTTGGGTAATAGATAGAAGGTGGGAGTGATCAGATTATCAATGTAAAGAAGTTATTTCTCCTCCAAGGTGAGTAATCCTTTTTCATACCAGGTGTTCAAGAGTTGGAGGAGTTTTCCTTGGATCTCTTTTGTGGGGTTGTAACTTAGCTTCTGATAACAGGTGATGTCTCCTTGTTGACGATAGGCCTCTGCAAGATAATCTGTAGTGTTGAGTAAAACTACATTCCCCACTTTGTCTCCTTCTTTAACTATCAGATTGGGGTCATTTTTTAGTTCTATCAATGCTTGCCTCTCCTTATTGGTAATGTTGGTAGATACATATTTTTGTTTTGACAGGTATTTTTGAAATTCTCTGTCCAAATCTTTATTTACAGCTGTGAAGAAGATATCAATGGAATTGCCAGATGGTAAGGCTGGTGTAAAGTTTGATTTCTTTTTAAGTGGTGTCGGTCTTGAGTGAAAGATCCTAGTTCCTCAGCAGTTGTAGTCAGAGATTCCAATGTGTCTGGGGCATCTTCTGTAGACAAATGTGTGAGTAAATTGATGTTTTCCAAATCTTGTACAGTAAGACCACTTGAGGGTTGAGAATTGTCTCTTGATGTGGGTCGTGGCAAGCTATCAGAGAAAAAGGAGTGTAATTTAAGTTTTCTTGTGAACTTGAAAAGGTCGACTTTGGTTTGCACTAGATCCCAGCGTGTCGTGGGACAAAATGATAAACCTTTGTCAAGGATTTGGTGATGGGTCTCAGTGAGTGTTGTAGTAGAGAGGTTGATCACCAGATCATGAGGCACTATTTTTGTATACGTGGTAGTGTTTTGGTCAGTTCCTTGCTTCTGGCCCTTGTCTGTACTCCCGTGATGTTTGGTTTGAATGTATTTGGATTTGGTGGTCTGGTCCGATTGTCTTGGGCATTGCCCAGACGATGTCTGGGTACTTCCTCGTGAAAATTTACTTTCGGATGGGTGTTACTGGCAGTTTCTGGTTCTTCCACCGATTCTGAGGATGGAATGGTTTCTGTAGAAATGGTCAAGTGTGTGGATGAAATTGTTGTTGTTATATTGTCATATTACTTAATCTCCCCGTGCCTAACATAAAATAAATGTGTCCGGATGTAACTCAACTGGTGCTCATATAAAAGTGCTATGATACCTTTGGGTCAAGTTTGCGCTATATAAAACTCCAGGAAAAGAAAAAAGTTTGTATCTAGACCAGCAGGGTGGTCCACCCAATACATCTGCCTTTAGAATAGAGGACATTGAGAGTCTTGTAGATCTTTACAACTTGTAAAGGGGTCCTAATTCTTATCAATAAATCTCCCCTAGAGATTCACTCATAGAGATAGGTTTCAGCAACAACAACTCCACACACAGTGGTTTTAAACCTAAGAATATCTTTAATCTTAACATGCCTCATGACTTAATTGACACTATCCACAAGATGGTGCTTAATGAATTAAAGTCCCTCAGAAAGGTTCAATGTCCCATTAATTACAATCTCAAACTAGAAAAAAAATACGGCAATTCATACTTTAGAGTATGGCCGGCACATAACTATTGACCCTTCAGATAAGGTTATAATGAATGTTGAAACTACAGGTCAGAAGCCTGAAGACAGCTAAGAAATTCCAGCTGTTATGAGATTATCTCTGCTATGGAACATAGTAAAATGAAACATGACTATCACAAGCTTCTCTAGCTATGGAAAGAGGGACTTATTAATTATGATGAATGGTGGGTCACATATAGTTCATGGCACAGATTATGTATGCCTACACCTAGGTTAGGTATATGAGTGCAATGCAGCCGTGGCCCGCGCAGGTAACAGCGGTGGGGCCGGGTGAGGGGGTGATTCCGATGGACGATGACGAGGGAAAAATAATTATTTATTTAATTTCCCCTCTGCATCGTCGCTCGAAATCACACCCCACCCACCCGGCCCCACAGCTGTTACCTGCACCGACCGCAGCTGGTGCAATGTCTGGCATGTGTGTATGTCCAGTCCTTTATATCCTGTGCCACAGTTAAAGAGGTAACATATCAGAGACTGGGGTTTGCAAAAATGTACTTGGGGTACACGGTTGCAGCATATGATTGTGAAGTGTATGGTAAATAGGTAGCATGGGATGAAGACCAAACTCTGAATATTTGTTCCTTTTATCGTAACTACTCCAAATATTAAATTATATTAGTGTACATAGCTTTTCTAAAAATTGAAAACAGCTTAGTTATAGAGCATTAGCATTAAATGTTTGTGTGACCATGTGTATGTTAAAATGTGTGTTCACTTACGAATTTCACATGTGAGGGAAGCACTAAACATATATTAGGTAAGTATTTAATATGGGTGTGTAGTGTGAGACAAATGTCCAGTCAAGGAGATAAGGTAAATTGCTGTTAAAGATAGCTTGGTGTTCATTATGTTAAGGTTAGTATCATTGATAGTTAACATAGTGCATTTAAAAAGTTGTAAAAGTTGTACTTAGCTTCTCTTTTATTGTGAAATGTGTTGTTTCTCATTGAGAACTGCCACATAGAGGCCCAGGCCTTGGAGTAACAGGGACATGTTGTTAGAGTTGGTTTTGGGGTTGGTGTGGGCAATGTTTGACTATTTATGTTCTTTTCCTTCCAACACAGGTTTGGAGGATGAACCCCCACGTTCCTGTTAACAGAAATTAATTACTCACCAAATGTAGCAGATGGAGTAGTGGTTTTCCTTTGCTTGGTTATCTCTGTCGCTTGTTTTTGGGGTTTAATTCCACTGATGAAGGACGGAAAATGGGGTGGATGTGGGGAATGTGGGGGATGGTTGACAGACTTTCATCCATCAGGCATTAACTCTAAATCTGATGGACCAACCTCCAAGGCAGAAGATGAGTAAACAGATGTTTTTTATGGCCTGTCCACATCTTACAATCCCTATGTCAGGCCTTATGTACTAAATTAGCACTTTAAGTGCTCACTTAATGGGAGGTGACTTCTGGTGCCTGGAGGTCTTCCCGGAGGATCTGAGGTTTGCAGGAATGATCACTAAGAACCTTTCCAGCAGCTTACAGCTTATTATTATGTTTGATTTTTACACCTCCAGAGGGATGTGACAAAATATCAAGGCTTCCCCATAGAGGCTGCAACCTTGTCAGGCAAGAAAACCAGGTTTGTCCCACTGAGAGCTCGTTTTGTGCTGTACACTGGTTCAGCGGGACTTCACAAGAAAGGTATTTAACCTTGTGGAGCCCTACCAAGCTACAGCTTTTGGCCTTGCCCCACATATGTACTCTGAGAACCAAACAAAGTGACCAATCCTAAGGAAAAACCTTAGACCTGGGTGTGATGGCAAATCTACCCAGTGGCAACAAAATCTCAGTGGCTGAGGAATCCAACATTATCCTGCATGGAGATTTGGCCACAAAAAACAACAACTTCAGCGAGAGCTTCATGACAACATTGTCAACTTCAAGAAACCCTTGCTAACTTCACCTTTCTGCTGTATACTGCTAGAGGACTTGGTAAAAAAAGACTAACAGGGTCATTTAGATGCTGGCAAACAGTCCCCATGTCCACCAGGTTAGTGGAGTCTATTGACTCCACCACTCTGGCATATGACTGACCTATTTAGAGATCCTCATCTGCCTGCTGGGGATCTCTGTGCTGTGAAGGGAGCCACCCCTGTAAAGGATGTCTTCACAGCTCTGAAGATTTTCCAAATCAGCACCGTGTTTAAATCACACACTTTTTTTGTTCTGAGGAAAGCCCCTAAAGATTGATTTTTTTCTCCCTGCATGTGGGGGCCGTTGTGCATTTTCCCTGCCTTTGTCCTCCAAACAAGAAAATCAGTGATGTTCTGTCTGTTCTCAAATGGGTTTGACCACTGCCACTATGACCCAGTGGTCTTTTGGTGGATAGACCCCTGGGCAATGGGTTTCTTTCGGCAGAGCCAGAAGAGGCTCCACTGACAATAACCCAAATGTACCCTACCTCTAAATACAGGGAGGAAACTACAGGTTTGGCTAAGTGGGAGGACTAGTCCATGAGGACCGTTAGAGGTGTACGTCTCATTCTGCCAAACCTAAATGAGTCCCTTAATCCTAAGTTAAAAACTTTGACCACTGCAACCTGCATAGCTTACCCGGTTCCCACTCCAATACAGTCAGCCTGAACCTGTGCCTAGGGCCTGGTTGACTGTAAACTGAGCTTTTACAATGGTACTTGGGTTTTCCTGGGGCTTATTTGTCTCAAATCTTTAATAATTCATATCTCCGACCTTGTTGTATTCCGCTTTAGGTGTCCGTATATAGGTTTTCCTGAATCATGTCCTTATATAGGCACAATTCGCATTGCCCTTATATAGGCATAGAATCCCTGTCCTTATTTAGGCATTAACCGTGCACTCAAAATACAGGCATGGTCACCGACATCCGTCCACCCTAACGTCACAACGAGTTCTTAGAAACCAGACCCTTAAGCTTCGGGAGTTCCCCTAGCACAGGACTATTGATTTCTCCAAGAACTCATCTATTATGTATGAACCGTTATACCTTAAGGGTTCATTCCTGACGTCTTCCTCTGTCCGACTTCACATCAATGCTAACAATCCAAGGCACCTACCAGGTATAAATATACCTTCCCTTGCCCAAGCAAGTTAGAGGAGACCTCGACTTCAGAGGAGCCCGTATCCCGGACTGACGCACTGAGAAGACGCTGTCATTCCTGCACGCAGACAAATCCAGCTTCCAGTGTTCTGACTCCCTTCGCGGGGTGTTAGAGTTCCAGATCCTGCAAAGATTCCCACCGCTCTCATTCTCAAGGTATGGAGCTGACTAGAACCTAGAGGGACTCTTAGCATACTTGGCGTACTATACTTAACATACTCTTAATATACCATACTAGAGAATACTTCGCCTACTTCTTACCTTTCCCTACACCTAGATCCTGTTAGGTACATTGGGGTAGAACTAGCTTAGAGACGCATCGTATGAGTACTCGCATTTTTAGCTCATGTTATTTATGTACGTGAATATATGCTAAATGATAATGCTAGCGCAGTATTATTTATTTCTACTGCTTACTCTGTACATTATTTATCTTGCATACTGTCTTGTGATCGTAACAACACATATCTCTTACACGAGAAACAAGACTGTTCAATAAAACCCTTTTTATTGAAACGCCCGTCTTTCCTTTCTGTGTAACTCTGTAGAAACTAAGCATGCACGATTGACTGAGTGAAACTGTTATCTATTGTTTCCACGATTCTGAGACGTGTTCCGATTCTAAAGGGAAACAAAGTTGTCATGTTTTTCGGTTGCCAGAAACTACTCCCTTTTGTTCTCAAGGAGTTTCTAGTGGCCTCTGAGCTAGCTGGCACAAGTAATTAAGTTTAATATACTCGATAGGGACATACCGACCTTAGTCCTATGTCAAGCCTATAGGTTATATTATTCCAATGCACAGAGCCTATTAGGGAAATAGGAACTACACTACATGGCGCCCAAACGTTTGGTAAGGCAGTAATTTAACGCTAGATACTGAGTAACTCAGTCGTGCTTTTCTCAGAGACCCCTACTCACATACTCCATAAGACGTCTGGAGTGGGTAGGGTTAAATATCCGCCATAACTAATTAGGACAAAAACCCTATATATTAATTGTTTGGTTTGGTCATCGTTGAAGGATACAGTGTTCCAAAATATTGTGCACCTTATCTTTTGTTTCCTTGAAACTTGTTCTACATTTTCAAAAAACAAATGTCCACACGGGACAATGCCACCGAAAACGGTGGAGCTGCGGCCTGACCCAGTCGTAACGTTTTTAACTTTACGGGTTTAAATGAACCTGAGGAGGGTGTTATAGACATCCATCCAAACTTAAGAAGAGCCATCACTCTAAAACGTATAAAACACGGCCTACCACCAAGAGGAGGTAGAGCAGTTTTTGTGATAGAGGCACACGAATATTTTCAGACAGAGGTATTCTATTCATGGATAATATTCCCTGAATCAAATTCAGTAACAAGACTGGTTCACTTCTACAAAGAAGATGAACCACCAGAGGAATATATTCCTTTCGAGGATATTGAAATTCCACTAACATACCAGGAGCATCAGCTCTGGTTTAAAGGCGCCCTAAAACATCACAGAAACATTACCAGGCTCGGTCCACTAGGTAGACCAGGAGCAACATGGCCGATTCTAGCCGGCTACACTCCTCATCCTGACCTCAATATAATGTCAGACGAGGAATTACTTACTCAACTTACAGAGTTAATAAAAATTTACAGACAACTAGTCCACTATGTCATGCAGACTTTCACAGTCCAACCACCATTGACACTTCCAAATCAAACCCTCAACAGGGAATACACTAAAAATTACACCACAGACTTTATACGCAGTCATGGGTAAAATGCCCACAAAACGTGAGCAAATTCCATTCTGGATAGCTCAAAAAATTACTCAAATAGAAGCAGTATTTCCAAATACTAGCCCTTATGAGAAACACAGAATCCTAACAATCTGTTTACCAATGGGGATCACACCACAACTGGAAGACTGCACCACTTGCGGCTCAGTCTTTGCTGCCATCTATACTAAAACACATGGTATTCCGTCAATTGCAGTAATACCTGATGTCCTGAAAAAAATTCAAAACGAATACGGGGCAGAGCCTGCTCTAAATTTAGGTATGAAATTACTGAAAAATTTCGACCAGGTCTCAACAATAATATTATCTAATATTAAAGGGGAGGCAGCAGCAGTGGCGATCCGCCAACGATTAAGGGAATTCGATGTTACAGAACATCAAACAGAACTACCCAGAATAATAGAACAATCTTATGCAGAATTAGGCAGAGATAGTTTGGGTGGAAGACCATTGAAGCCAAAACTATCTGAAAGTCCTGAGAAGGACTCTATTAAACAAACTCCTACATCTTCTAAAAAGAAGTGGGAAACTAATAAACAAAATTCAAACGAGAAACGCTCTCAATCCCGAGGTAGGTCTCCTCAAAAGGAGCCCTCTGAAAGGAGGTATAACCTCAGGAATAGGGATAATTAAAAAAAGCCTGACAGGTATCAAGATACTGATACACGTTCCTCTCGTACCTTTCAGATATCGTCACAGACATCGGAAAGAAGAGGACGGTCAGAACATAGAGAAGAACGGATGAAATCGAAAGACGACAAACACGTTCAGAAAAGTAAATCAAAACCTCAATTCTCAAAAAAGAAGGTAGCAGGTCTGAAGGTCAGACATGCCGAGGATACTGAGAACACAACTCAAGAACGGAGAATGGGCTCAGACAATGCTGGACAGTGCGGCAGAAGTCACAATAGCTCGCCAGAACCTGAAGGAACTTCTGGAGACAGTGGACTTGAATGAGTACATCACAGTTGAGACTGTAGACACCAGGGTTAGTACTCCACAAAAGTTATATGAAATAACACTCCGGATGGAGGGAGACTTACCAAGACAGGTGAAAGCACTCTTTTGAGAAAAACTTTCAAGGGGCTATGACATACTTCTAGCAGAAAAAGACTGGCCACCACAATTTGTCAGGGGGTGCCCACATGGTGAGGACATTATTATGCCTGCCTTCTCCAACCATATTCCAATTCATCTAAAATATACTTATGCCAGGAAATGGGCAGTTGCCCAGGCCCCAGCATTATACAAAAATCATGTAGGATGGGATGAGGACTCACCTCACCATAAAATACATTTGCAAAATGAACCTACTGCACAGAGGCAGTACCCAATAAAGCAAGAAGCTAAAAAACAGGTCAGGGAGATCTTAGATCAACTTGAATACCAAGGGGTGATTGAAACATGCACCTCTTCAATGAACAATCCTTTGTTTCCTGTCTCCAAACCAGACAATACATATTGTCTAGTTTTGGATTACAGACACTCAAACACTTGTTCTAAAACATTTGCAGTGCAAAATGCACATAGTACAGCATTAATGAATAACATTGTGCATAAAAAATATAAAACCAAATTGGACATCTCAAATGGTTTCTTTTGTCAAAACATAGCACCTGAAAGCAGGTACTTGACAGCTTTCTCAATAATGGGGACCCAGCGTCAATTTTGTCGACTCCCACAAGGGTTCAAGAACAACCCGGGGTTATTTTCAGCGAGGGTAACAGAGTTACTACAAATTTATGATAATGAGGCATTGTCATATGTCGATGACATCTATCTGACAGACGATGACCTGGACAAACACTTGAACAGGGTGAGCACCATTATACTGGGCTTTGCCTCTGAGGGCTATAAGTTTAACTTTAAAAAATCCAGAATTGCCCATCTCAATATCCTTTTTCTAGGATATGAGCTTTCAAGCGAAGGCAAGAGCTTGGCAGCCAACTTTTTAGAAAGGTGTGCGCTGCTCCAACCTCCAAAGACGCTGAAAAATTTACAATCCATCCTTGGTTTCCTAAATTTTGGAAGAACTTACATTCTAAATTACGCAGAAAGAGTTAAACCTCTCTACGCACTAATCAAACCTGATTTTTCAATCAAAAATTGGACACAGGAACACACAGAAATCTTGCGTTCACTCCAAGCTAACATGTTAGCAACAAATCACTTACAAACACGCTTCACTTCAACAGAAAAAATACTGACAGTAGTTCAAACCGCTGTAGCAAAAGAAAGAGCTCTAGCCCAAGGGAAACGCATTATTGTCGTAACCCCGGTACCAGCTTTAGAAGCGGTCACAAAAGCGAGCATTCCAAATGCTAAAGCATTACATCCAAGATGGATACAATGGGTTAATTCTCTTGCTACAACAGATGTTGAATATGTTTTTGATCCTGATCTAAAAACACAAGCGTTCCTGCAATATGAACATGAATGTCCTCTGCCCACTGAGATTCTGCCTCTCGATCAGTACGAATTCATAATTTACACTGACGGATCCGCACAACCCGCTACAGGGAGTAAGCAAGCTTACAGTGCAGCGTGCGCAATCGTTAAAGGTCGCATGCGCGTTGGCAACTTCAGACCTATGGTCACAAAACCCAATCTCTAGGAGATTGTACAGCTCAGCGAGCTGAACTACAAGCATTCAAACTGGCACTTGAAAGTACAGATTGCGAATTCCCCACACTAATAGTGTGCGATTCTTTCTACTGTGTGCAGTCGTATAATGAATATATACAAACTTGGCTTGAAAATTGGTTCAAAGATGCAAAAGGTGGCACAATAAAGGCATAAAACGCTTTGGGAACAAGTAGTTCAGTTAAAAAGCGAACTACCAAAGGCTCACGTGATACACACACTGAGTCATCAACGTGATGGCGTTCACGTTGCAGGAATTCATTGGCTGACGAAGCCGCAAAGGGGCTGTTCAGACGGCTTCCGTAGCTGTGATCACTCGTTCAAAAATGAGAATAGACAGTGAGATAATGTTGGCTGTCAATGCTACGAGCAAAGGCAGTGGTGCAGCGTTACCAAAAAAGTTTCCACTTAAGTACTCTTATGTAATTGATGCGAACAACGTTCCTTTTGCTCGAATCCCTGGAGTGGGGGATAGGGTAATTCCAAACATGGAATGTAGAGCAGCTTTGATTTATGAAGCACATCTGGGGGAGGGTCTGTCACATCAAGGGATCTCTAAAACAATATTGACATTAAAAGAGATGTACTGGTGGCCTGGAATGAATACACATATTCACATCTTCATCAATGACTGCATAGACTGTAAAGTACAGCGAGATGCAGAACGCCACCAGACACCATGCTACGAAGTAGCCTGCCAGGGACAGACACCATTGTTAGACAGCATTAGACTATCTATGCACAGGCATCCTTGTGGACAACTGCAATGCCACAAATACTAAGTCAAGGTTCCTATGGATATGGCCTCAGCGCTCGGCTGACGCTCGAACTGTTATAAAAGATTTGCGAGTCTTTATCGGCACATACGCAATAGGCACGCTACATTCTGACCAGGGCCCTGCGTTTAGCTCTCGGGCTTACAAAGAAGCCATGGCCAGTCTGGGCGTTGCATTGCGGTACTCCTCTCCGTTTCATCCTGAGGGAAATTCTGTTGTGGAAAGGAAAAACCGGGACATAAAGCAGTCTATAACAGCTTGGGTATTAGGTTCGGGTGATGGGTGGGTCAAACATCTTTATGGGGTCCAACGCTCATTAAATAATTTGCCAAGAAGTTCTCTAGGGGGTCACTCCATATGAGGTCCTATTTGGGACAAGAATGTGGGTGCCAGATCTAGAATGTAAAGGCACAGTGGTGGAAAATAAACCCTTTGATATCAAAGATCGTTTGGCTGTTTTACAGGATCTAAATGAACTAAGATCGAAACAAAGCAACGTATTCCTGCGGCCAACCACCACTGGGGAAAAACCGGCGGTCCCAGCAAGGCCTGTCTGGATTCCAAAAGTTGGGGATCTAGTCAGAGAAAAAATTGCGGACAAGAAAGAATTTGGACCTTCTTACAGACAACCAGTACCTGTCCTAGCCGTACACGGAACAAGAACGCCCCTTGCTGGAAAAAAGGAGAAAAGATTTGTGTCAATCGACCTCATCAAGCCACAGTATGTGGCCAATACTAAATAGTAGGCCTCGTGGACTCCGACCTAGTAGCAGACGCACTCCTCTCGCTACTATCCAAGAGGTTCAGACTGAAAGACTAAGAACCATCGAGAATTCAGCAGTAAGAGATGAAGGACTAAGCAACAATGCTATGGAACTCATCCCTCTTGAAACTCAAGTAACAGTTCATCCAGATACACCTGTCTACACCAACATAACACGTGATCAACTGGTTCCAGCGATTTCAACAAATCCTGATACAATTCCAAGAATTGACCAAACTGCTTCTGGCTATTTCCTTAACTTTGATACGTTTTCTGAGGATCTGAGTGAGCCTGAGACGTCGCCAGCATCATTGACTTTCAAACAGCAAGTACAAGACTTTCTTCATTTTCTGAAAAAGACTTATCTGGTTTCACCATGGATTGAACTATGGATTATTTCTGGAATATTTTTTTTTCTGCTTTGGCTAGCTTTGGTTATGACTATGAGCGTGCTTATAAATGGCAGATACATCCATTTGGACACTGAAAGTAAAGATGTGAACTTACTTTTGAAACCACACAAATCATCCCATCGTGAAACAAGAGACTTGTCTGCAGTAAACATCACAGCCGTTCCTATACAGGATGGTATAGTGTGGGACAAAACTGATTTCGATATATTCGGCCCTACGGAACATTTGAACATTCCACATTTATTTAAGATTTCACTAAGTGATTTTGTTTCATCCAGTACCTATTCTGATGATTGGGACTATGAAACTGTAAATGACATGATGTTTGACCTAGAAAAATCTGCTGCATTTTCTAATAATGAATATTTAGAGGGTTCATCAGACTATGAACAGCTGTATTGCTATAACCACTATGGTCATCATTTTTTGCATAAATCTGCAACACCTAGAAATGTGTTTATGTTTAACCAATGGGAGCATTGTCCTACACCACCCAAAGGTAGTTCAAAAACATTTGCTAAAAAGTTTCCATATTTTTCGGGATACAATACATCTGATCCAGAAACATTTTACTATAAAAATGTAAACAAAACAGGACTGAAAATTATGTTAACTAATACAAAACAGATTTACTCTGCAGCATTTATTGCCCAACTGTCTAGACATGGTTTCGACTTATGGAAAGACGCAATAGACACAAAATCTGTCTGGGGTACTAAAGATTGGCAAGTGCAGGGGATAGAAGCTTTGTTTAGAGCCTGTATCATCCCTCAGCAAATAATGTTTTTGAACAACACGGTGCAACAAACGTCTTGCCTTGGTTTAGCCAAGATCAAAGACATGAAAACTCCTTCTGTACCAACACCTGCCAGTAATACCAATACACAGGCAGCGGTTACAGTTGACACAATACTACAACTCAACAGAACAAATCCTGATTGGAGAAAATGGTTGATCTGGCCCACAGACACAAACAACTGTCAAGAGAGATTCCTGAATAAAACACAGGGGTTTACTATTCATAGGCCAGACCCACGATACGTCCAAAGACAACATCAGGGGTAGTAACAACATACAGTGTAGGAAAATTACGCCTCGATTGGCTGCAAAAATCTACACTTAAGGATGTGAAACAACACTTATCTTTACTTAAAGAAGACGCAGACCGTAGGGAATTCTTGCTTGGACCAACAAAACCGCGTCAAAAACGTTTCATATATGCCGGCATCTATGCTGCTTATAATGAAGCATGGAAGGTGTCACAGATGGAGGCCGCAGAACGAATACGTGAACTTGATCGTATTAATTTGGAGAAAACTCTCTCTGTGGTCGACAATGGGTTAACAACTTTGTCCTCCGGAATTTATTCATTGGACAGTATTGTATCCTCTGCTATCGACATACTGGAACAAGATTTAGCCATGTTACAACAAGGCCAATCTCAGTCACGTTCTATTGTGTTATTAAGCTGGACGCTGCAATCTTTGCATGCGGGCTATGTGCCTTGGCATTTTATCAACACGTCGGCTCTGTTTTCAGAATACAATCTAACTGATAAACAGATCGAACTGGCACAAAGAGGAGCAAAGTATACAGTGCTAAGCATTGAAAAACTGGAAAAACTACCATTCACGGTGGCAGAAAAACCAGCTACAGAATGGCTTATCCATGGCAAATTCACTCTGCCAGTGATTACTTTTCAGTTTCAGTATTGCCTCAAACAGATGCAAGCAGGCAAATATGAAAGGTTGTGTAAAGAATACATTAAGACATCCTGGAATTTACCTTACACATATAGATGTTGGAGTGGGGATCGTGAAGTGTTTCTGATCGGTACACACTGTGAAAGTGCACTATGCGGTTCACTGATTTGTCAGGACATTTCTTTACACGGGGCTTGTAATGGTTCTGTGGCAAATTTGTCCTGCCACCAGCAGGGTACACCAGCTACTGTGATTAATCCAACGTTTGGCCAACTTTCTAATGGGAGTTACCTCATGTTGAATGATCAGAGTTGAATGTCTCTTTTATACGATTTGATACTTTAAGCAGAATGAAAGCCATGCTTATACAACAAACAGTGCCTCTGACCTCGGCCAAAGAAATCTATGATTTACAAGTCGCAAGGACTTCGGCTGAGATACATGCTTTAATTTGTACAAACTGCCCTATACATTTCGTAGAAATGATAGGACGTATCTTTAACATGTCTGATACAAGCGGAATTGTACATGTATTTAAGACCATCTGTTCTGGACTATTAGCACCTTTCCAGGCTGTCCTCGGAATCATCCCAAACTTCGCACATTTGGTGTTTGGTGGTGTGCCGTTAATTCTAGCACTTGTTGCAGGAATTCTGTTTCTATTCCTCCTACTACGCTATGGCAAGCCTATTCGCCAACATCACTCCTAGCGATGTGGAGAAAGCTCTCCTTGAACGGAAATGCCGTGAGCGAATAGTACAGCTTTTGGGCATGCCTCGTCTACGGGAACTTAATACAACGTGGTTCCTGCATTCAGCCCAATCTGGCAACATTGCATCTTACCTGTTCTACGCTGCCTGTTTTGCGGTGAAGAGTGTATGCTAGACACCTGTCTAACACTCCCATCAGTCATGCCAACGGATGTCGATGCTCTGCTGGTCCCGATAACGGCCCATGCTGTGTGTTGTCCCCAGAGGCTACCAATCCTGATGACGGCATTCATTGAGATCTCACAGACGCTTCCGGCAGCTGCTGAGGTACGAGATGGATCAACAGGCACACAGGTAACAACGGACGCGAACATTGCATCTTCTGCTGAAGGCGATGTTTCTCATCTCTGTGCAATTAACCTTCTGAACAAGGTGTTCCAAATGTCACCAACTTCGGTGGATGATATTTTGGCTACGGAACTAGATGATCTCATGTTTACGCCAGACCCATACACTGACTTTGATTCGGCTCACAGTGTACCAGGGCAACAATGAAATTTGGCCTTCATATTTTCAAAACTTGGAACTTTTCCCAGAAATTGAACTTTTTCTTTTTAATTTTTGAAATGACATGGCAAAGAACAATCTGCCTACAGTAGAACTAGTCTTATAAAACGGACTTCTTTGAATACTTCCAGGGACACATTGTCACCTTACTTGTCTAAACATTTCATTTAATTCCATGATATGCAATGGCTTTGATTTTTGAGAACTTATCGGCCATTTCATCATATGTATATATTTCTGTTTCATTCACGTTGCATTTTACTTCCATTATATGCTTAGAATGAAAACAATGCTTTAAATGTACAGTACCTATTGCATTTCAACAGTTTATTTTAAACTTCTTTTAATATGCTTTTATGAATGTTTTTAGCAACATGTGGTACTCAATTTTATGGTTAGCATTTAAATGTTTAGCATTTAGTATTATCGTTCATTCGAAAGTGGAGTGGGTGTTGTATTCCGCTTTAGGTGTCCGTATATAGGTTTTCCTGAATCATGTCCTTATATAGGCACAATTCGCATTGCCCTTATATAGGCATAGAATCCCTATCCTTATTTAGGCATTAACCGTGCACTCCAAATACAGGCATGGTCACCGACATCCGTCCACCCTAACGTCACAACGAGTTCTTAGAAACCAGACCCTTAAGCTTCGGGAGTTCCCCTAGCACAGGACTATTGATTTCTCCAAGAACTCATCTATTATATATGAACCGTTATTCCTTAAGGGTTCATTCCTGACGTCTTCCTCTGTCCGACTTCCCGTCAATGCTAACAATCCAAGGCACCTACCAGGTATATATATACCTTCCCTTGCCCAAGCAAGTTAGAGGAGACCTCGACTTCAGAGGAGCCCGTATCCCGGCCTGACGCATTGAGAAGACGCTGTCATTCCTGCACGCAGACGAATCCATCTTCCAGTGTTCTGACTCCCTTCGCGGGGTGTTAGAGTTCCAGATCCGGCAAGAGATTCCCACCTCTCTCATTCTCAAGGTATGGAGCTGACTAGAACCTAGAGGGACTCTTGGCATACTTGGCGTACTATACTTAACATACTCTTAGTATACCATACTAGAGAATACTTCGCCTACTTCTTACCTTTCCCTACACCTAGATCAGGTTAGGTACATTGGGGTAGAACTAGCTTAGAGATGCATCGTATGAGTACTCGCATTTTTAGCTCATGTTATTTATGTACGTGAATATATGCTAAAAGATAATGCTAGCGCAGTATTATTTATTTCTACTGCTTACTGTACATTATTTATCTTGCATACTGTCTTGTGATCGTAACAACACATATCTCTTACACGAGAAACAAGACTGTTCAATAAAACCCTTTTATTGAAACGCCCGTCTTTCCTTTCTGTGTAACTCTGTAGAAACTAAGCATGCACGATTGACTGAGTGAAACTGTCATCTATTGTTTCCACGATTCTGAGACGTGTTCCGATTCTAAAGGGAAACAAAGTTGTCATGTTTTTCGGTTGCCAGAAACTACTCCCTTCTTGTTCTCAAGGAGTTTCTAGTGGCCTCTGAGCTATCTGGCACAAGTAATTAAGTTTAATATACTCGATAGGGACATACCGACCTTAGTCCTATGTCAAGCCTATAGGTTATATTATTCCAATGCGCAGAGCCTATTAGGGAAATAGGAACTACACTACAACCTCCCTTATCCAATGTTAATAATTTTGGTAGGAATTTTAATGTGTTGTTTTCTTGACTTTAAAATTGTTGGTGCAACACGTATTTATTAATGGAATTGTGTGTTGCTTGTGCTGCAGCTACAACAGCAGGCTAGAGCAGACTTTCTCTTAGAACTGTGGGGCATATTTACCAAGCAATGGCGCAACACTGCGCCACAAGCAATTTAGCTGCACCACTCTGCGCCATTTAACAAACGCAGGGATGCACCCGATTTATAAGAAATACACTGCATCCCTGTGTTTTCCCCTGCACTGGCGCTAAAAAAAACTTTCTAGTGCCAATCCAGACACCCTTGCGCCATGGTGCAAGGGTGCCTGCATTCAGGGATGATTGCTTATGTGCAAGAAGGGATATCTTCCTGCACATAAACATACTTTAAAGGTGATTTGCTCCTTCTATGTGCGCTGCAGAATGTAGCACACATAGAAAGAGCAAAAATAAGGAGAACTAAAAGTGTTTATCCGCATTGTGCCAATCTAACGCCTGCGATTAAGTGGCATTAGTTTTTGGTGCTGCCTCTGATTTACAAATCCTTGTAAATCTGGGACAGTGACAAAAAGCAATGGGTGTTGGGGTGAAACGCCCACAGCAACACCAATTGCACTCCCCTTTCATACATATACCTGTGTGAAAGGGTACGATATTTATAAAGCGATGTTAACCAATGCAAAGTGGCTTAACGCTGCTTTGTAAATATGGAGCAGAGCATTGTGCCACTGGAGCGTCCTAAAAAGTGACGCTCCGGTGGCGCAATGACCTTGTAAATATACCCCTGTGTTTATTAAACTGGCAAGGGTGTTCCTGTGCAAATCTATGACCTATTTTCTGACACTCTAATATGATTATTGATGGAGGATTGAATCTTGTCGCTTTCACCCAAGCAAACTTATTTTCAATTTTTAAAACGTTTTCTCTCATTTTGTTGAAGAAATATGCCAGACAAAAAAGAGAAAAAACCCTTGATAAATCAGTGGCGTTGGAACGTCATGTAAGTCTAAAAAATTCCAACCAAAAAACTGCAGAAATGACAACTGTTGCACAAGTTTTGTCAGGAATAACTAAAACTTTTTTTATCAGAAAGGTTGCCCTTCATGCAAATATTTTTCTAATTCAAATCACGTACAGCTCACCTTATTTAAATGAAAAATTACCATGTACTCTATTGTCAGTAAGGATAGGTTTCCTATGTTTTCCTGCCATGTAAGTATTTGAATGTGGAGGTGAAATGCACTTTCACTTTCAGTAATGTTATGGTATTTATTCTACATTTACAACCAGCCTTCAGTGATGACAGAAACGATATATTAAGTACTACCCAGATCAAGTGTGCTCCCTTATTTTTAGCATCACCAAATTGTTGAGTTCATACATTATTTCTGCAGAGTTGTACTACTTAGTCATACTGAGTAAGCAATCTCTGCTTAGAGAGGGAGACCATTTTCCATGTATGATTGAGAAAAATTGACGTGTTTCAACAAAATTCATTTTGAAAGAGGCCTATGACAATTTAATTAAATTTTAAACTATGTGAGCTGTTCAAGATCATACATAATCCAATTTCTTTTTATTCAATTAGTTTAATAGCCCACCACTTTGCTATAATTATAGTTAATCCCCTGATTTCTCCAGTCAGCTGTTTATCAATGGCCTGTGAGATATATTTCAGGGAATCACATCGGTATATAATTATCGGCAGTACCCAAAGGAATAAAAGCATTAAATACACTTAATTATGAACAGTTCTTAATTATTGCCTTAGTTATACTTCTTCTTTTGCTTTGGAGCTATGAGCAAGACCCAGTAGGCATGCAAAATAATTAGATCTGACATTCCAGCAGTGGGTCATTTTGCAAATCTGTATGCTCTCTGTGTATTTTGCATACTTGGGGACCATCTAATATTGCATCCTCAGTGTACTGACATATAGCAGGCAAGTGGAAGGGACAGCAAAAGAATTATTCAACTTGCAACTTCCTATTAATATTAATAACCGGGGAACTAACGTCTGAAAATAATAAATGCTGATAATAAAAACATACTTCTTCCTGCTGGCAACAGTAACATTTATATTGATCTTATTAAGGTGCTTGTTATATAGAGCAATGTGTATATTTATTTATTCACAAGCACCTATCACTAAAACACAAAATAACCCTCCGACATCTATTTTACTTTAAGACCAAGGCGTTTAAAAACAGATAATTTGCAACTGATTCGCTGTGCGATTCATAGATAAATAATAGAGCTTCAGGGGGGCAGTTTGAATTTCGCAATCCACTGACTTCCTCTTTGAAAAAAAACAGGTGACATGTATGCAGAATGATTTAGCACCTCTACAAAGAATGCTTTCTATTTGCAGAACAACAAACAGAAAAGTCATCTCTAAGATCACGGTAGATCAGCTGTACTTGTGGCGTTGATTCTGGTTTTTCTGAAGGAGCCCCTTTGAAACCGTTTTGATGTAACCCATGTGAGAGTGTCTGTGCATCTTTCATCTGTGAATCACTGTACCTGGCATCTGAACATTTCATGCATTGCTGAAGGAATGCGTGTCAACACTGTCTCCAGTTTTCATTTTCAAGACATTCAGAGGTATTCTATTAGAAAAGGAGGATGCAGTATTACAGATCGAAAACAGAATGTTGGTTTTCTGAGTTTAAACTTCAAGGTCTAATAAACATTACTTGCCAGAGATATGTTGTCAAATATTTACTGAGTGTACAGAAAGTTACGAAGACTTCTTAGTAACCATTTAGTTAGATTTGCACTGGACCAAAATTGGACTTTCATTCAGCATTCATCGTGGAGTAACTGTCATATGTCCCTTGCAGGCACATTTTTGTTTTCCCTATGTTAGTATGAACACCTTGCAGACTGCCTTCTGCTTTGCATACCTTACTATACACACTTATTTTGCTTTGTGTCACACTGTACTTGTGCACAGAGCCTGCTGTTGTTTTTGCATTCTGTTCTTTCCTGGGAGTTAGTCTGAACACCGTAGAGAAGGTCAAACAACAATGCCTCTTGTTATTTTGTTCTGGTCAGGCCCTAGCACCTAGACAAAGCACACAAATGCAGCTGTTCACTGGTGAGCTCACTGTCATATTTTACAGGCCAGTGGTTCCTTGGCTAGGGCGAAATCAAAGGAGATGGGGGCAGCAATGCAGGGTGCCCTGTTGGATACCAAAAACTCTCCGAAATCAAGTGCCCCGCCTTAACTCAAACAACTGGGTTTCTGTACAGGGTATGAAACCATTGAAGATACCCCGGGCAGAAGCCCATCACACCCAACAGACGTTCAATGCCGAGTGAGACCACCACCGATGGCCCGGAATTTGACGGCGGGTCTCCCATCAGTGCAAGGAGGTGTCATATGTTAAGGAAGGTGCAGTGGCCAGGGATGAACCTATTCCGATCCGGGTGAACTAGGGTGCCCATCACTGGCAGCAACCTATTTGCTAGGACTATTCCCAGGATTTTACAGTGCAGATTCAGTAGAGAGAGGGCAGAGGTGTGATTGGAAATTCAAGGGATGTCGACCATGCTTGAGGAGCACCACTATCAGGGCTTTGCGGAGTGAATCCAGTAGTCGACCCCTCGTCCATTCCTCATTGTACACCTTTGAGAAGCTGGAGAGAGAGTGAAGCACTGTAAGCAGCGTAATACTCAATAGTAAGGCCATCTGCCCCTTGAGCCTTGTTGTGAGCTATTCAGGTTATTGCTAGGTGGATCTTCTCCACTTGAGAGGGACATCCAGGTCAGTTTTCTGAGTCGGGTTTAAGTAGGGAAGAGGCAGCCTCCACAAAGAATCATCAAGCCTCTCCCCAGAAGGCCTTTCAATTTCGGCATACAGTGCTCAATAGTAATCCATGAAAGCATCATTGATGGCCGACAGCGTGTTAATGACTTGACCTCCCTCTAGCTTCAGTGCCCCTATCGGCAAGTGTGTCCAGTCCTTATGGACCACAGAAACCAGTAGACCGCCCAACCTGTCTCCCTCCCAATGAAGGCGGACTGGGTATTGCTTATGGTTGAGTTTCCCTAGTTGCCCCTTAAGATTCTGGAGCTACTTCCGGCTGACCAAGTCGGTCCATTCCCACAGACTGTGCTAGCAGTGCAACCTCCATTCACCGTAAATTGGTCTTCTGCACCATAAGGTCCCTTCGTAGAGTCAGCTGGACCCCCCACATCGTGTGAATGCTCAGGCCCCTCATGACCACCTTATATGCGTCCCACTCCACTGCCCTGAGGGCGGTGGATTCTGCATTTGCAGCAAAATATTGAGCAATATGTGTTGCAAAAGGGGGCGTCTTGGAGCGTCTCTGACTGGAGTCGCCACGTAGGAATGAGGGATAGACCCTTCCTCAGCTCAGGGTCAGTAGCAGCGCGCAATGATCAGATAGTGTGCGCCTCAAATACTCTGTGTAGTGGATGGAGTATATGAGCACTGCTCCAAACAGAAAAACATCCAGTCTGGTGTGCAGTTGATGTACCGGGAAGTAAAAAAAGAAAACTCAATCCTCAAGGTGTTGGAGATGCCATAAATTATGTAGTCTGTGACTAGGTAGCAAGCTCTGAAAAGGTCAAGTTACATAGCGACAACCAGCCCCAGGGAGGGGTGGGGTGTATCTGGCCTTGACAGTGTTGGGATGCAGTTGAAATCTCTGCCCCAAATAACAGGAGCGTGCGGGTCACCAAGGAGGGCCAGGATGAGGCCATCCAAAAATACAGAGCAACCAGCTTTCGGGGCAAATATAGCTAACAGTGTGAGGGGCATGCCATCTAATGACCATCCACAACTACATAACAGCACTCTGAATCAGCCTGTGTGTGTCTGCCACGAATGGGACCCAGGTGCTATCCACACTAGCATCCTTCTTGCATATGCTGACATCATCGTCTCATAGACCTGGACCCTCCAATGTGCCCTTAATTTACACAACTCCACTGTTGTTGTGCGTCTCCTGCAGAAATGCCACATGAGCATTGCGCTGCTTCAGATAGGAGTGGAGCCAGAGTCTTCTAATTAATGGTGGGCGGTGAACTCTGCTCCGCCGGCGGAGCTCCCAGAGTTTTTGTCACTCCGCACTCTGCTTGGAGGGCGGAGTTTGACAAAAACTCTGCCTACATCATGTAGCGGAGTGTACCGGCACCCGCACCTAGATTTGGAGCAGTAGAGGCTCTTCTTTAGCCAATGGTGGTGAGCCACACAAAATTCCATAATGCTCATTGGCTGTGATGGATTCCACATGCGCCATTGGCTCAGCCGTACTCCTTGCTGTCGGCGGGATTTGCAGCCTCTTTCAGGGCGGGCTGGGCTTGGTTGGACTGGAGTACAAGCGCTGTGCTTCCATGGTGCACTCTGGCAATGGCACAGAAAGGGCAATTACCAAGAGTGGAGTTCGAACTTCTGATGCTCCCCACCCAAAGAAACTAGCTCGGAGCCCGCGGGGCTGCAGGTAAGGGGCCCGCAGGGAGTGATGAGGGGCTAATGGGCCGGTGTTGGAGAGGAGGGCGGGTGGGGCTCCTCACGGGCTGCCCAAGCCCAGAGAAAAGAAGGCTCAGCGCCACTCAGTGGAGTGTGTGGAGCAGGCGGGTAAGTGGGTGAGAGAGTTTGTTTTAGCTGTGGGTCAGACGTAGAGATGCGACTAAAAGCTACAAATCTCAGGCAGGAGTCGTGGCAGGTCAGACGTGAACTCTCATCCATGCGAGGAGGCAGCAGTTAATCTCACACTGGACTGGGGAATGCCAGCAGACGTGCTGAGTCAGCTGTGTCTCCTCTCCAGACCTTAAATCAGGAATTAATTAGCAATCATGTTCGCAGCTTTTCTCGGTACAGGAGGTCACCAGCCGAGTGCAGCTCTTCCAGTGCTGGTCACATCAGCAGCCATTCCAGCCACGGAGCTGCTCCTTCGAACTGTGTCACTGTGCGATTTTGCGGTTTTAATGTTCAGTGTCTGGCAGGAGAGAAGTTCCTCCAGGTTGCTCTGTGAAGAGGTGTAACAAGGCTCTATGGTGTCGGTACAATTTAAAAACACAAGCTAGTGCGATACATCCGTTGATTAATGAGCCTGTTGCAGAGGCATATCAGCAACCTGCAAGCTACCTGTTTAAATAGCTGGGATTTGAGTGTACCCTTTAAGCATCAAGTGTATGTGTAGAACTGGTGCAGAGCACAACAGAGAAAATAGGGGTCGGTGACGGGCAAGTGGAGCAACGCCGCCTGCTCATAGAACTCCATGGAATTCCACTGAGTTTTTATGCAACTCTGTGGAATTCCACGTAGTGCAACTCCGCGAGCTCTGCCCACCCTTACTTCTAATAGGAGTGGCCATGCCCCTCACATTCCAAGACACCAGGTTATATTGCAATGTATGCGTTTGCGAGGGCGCAGCCATGGAACATGTTTGTAGCAAGCATGTCCAGTTCTTCCTTCGACCAGGGCATCTCCTCCCTCTATCCTCCTAGAAGTGAATGCATGTGGTGGTGCCTGTGTTGACATGACTAAAGTAGAGGTTTAGCTCCAGCAACAAATTAACAGTTGAAACCCCCCCTCCCTATCTCATGCCTCCAGTCCGGGCATCATCCGGTGCTTGAACAACAAAAAAACAATAACTGTTTTAGCAAACTAAACCGCAAGGTCCAATCCGATAAGTTGGGTTGCATGATAAGTAATGTTCCCCGGCACCCGTCTCCTTGGTCAATCGTAGTGTACTGGGCACCCACCCTCAAACCGACGACCACTGTTATCCAGCCACTAGATGCAGGCACCTGGCAAATCGATCTAGTCACTTGTCTTACGAGCCTTGCAGACATGGGTCCCTCAGATCAGGTCATCCACCAAACATGGTGTCAGCTCGGGACTGATGGTGTCCCCCCCTAGAGAATCCTAGGAGTTGTTAGTGTCTTTGAGGGGCAAGTGGTCCAGCTGTAGGACATCAAAGGGGTTACAGCTCTGCTGCAACACCTCCGCCACCACCTGTGCCCATTCCTTGGCTGCCTGGTGAATGGTAGGACAAGGTCTTGGCCTCTTGGAGTGATGGTGGTGTGATTTCGGGACCAGCCATTCCATCGATCACTAGTATGCCGTAGTTGGTGACGCCAAACCCTTGATGTGCAGTCATGTCCACACATCCTCCAGATTCGAGAAGAAGCGGGTCTCCTCCCCATCGATGACCCAGTGTTTTGCGGGAAAGAGGAGGGTGTCTTTCAACCCCAGGCTTTGCAGCTGCTGTTGTACTGTGGTATTAGAGCCATGGCATCTCTGCACCTATGCTGTGAAGTCTGGAAAAGCAGTGATGGGAGTCCCCTCAAACATATGCACACAAATTAAGTTACCAGAGAATTGTATTCAGTTACGTTACAGTGTCCCTCTCAGCGCTACATAATAGGAGTGCTGGACACACACAAAAATGTAACAGGCTGTCCTCACACACCACCAGGTGTCATGCTTCATCATATCCGGTTTGATGGAGAGCGTGCCTACACCTGAAGACAGGAGGCACTTCTAAATTTGAATGGGCCCGTATCAACAGTGAATTAAAAACCAATGTGGCATCCTAAATCTTATTTATTCATTGGACAAACCACTTGGTATTAAAAGATGAAAATGTGGGGATAAGGGGAACTATTACCCCATCACCACTTTTACCGTCATCGACATGCTTCTGCCTTGTGGCTCTACTGAGTCCGCGGGATTCTTCAGGACGAACAAACGGGCTCCTGATGAGGCAATGTCGTAATAAGAATTACCTCGTTGGTAGGGTGACCTGTGTCTACTTCTAATCTAAAACAGTGCATGGATACCCCAGTGTAGGGTCTTCAATGCCCCATTCAAGGAGGGCTCAGGGACCCCTGTAGTCACACTTGTCTCAAGGTGCATCCCTCGCCGTACACCTACACACGTCTGCTCATTCCTCCCCTCAAACAACCAGGGGCTCTTTGTTCTGAAAAGCTGGAGCATCATAACCCTCTCTCTACAGTTCAGGAAGTGAACAATTACACGTAGAAGGGCACAAAGGGGGCCCCTGGCAGGGTGGGGGGAGACAACAGAGCATGCGGTGTGCTCTTTCAATGGAGAAAAACTTTGGTACTTTGTTGAACAGTACCTTTGCCACCAGCCAGTGTTTGAGGAATAATTCCATGCTTAGTCCCTCTGAGTGCTCTGGAAAGGCCAGAAAGTGGATGTTATTCCAGCGTGAGCACCCCTCTGCATCCTCTGTCTTCTGCTGTAGGGTGGTAGTACCAGATTGAATCTTTTGCATCTGAAATTGTAGTTCCTGTCCTGTGGGGCACAGCAAGGTTAGCGTTCATTCCATGTCCTCCAACCTTTCCACCAGTTTTTGGTGGTGCATGCGTAGCAGGCCAACATCCATTGATACTGCGTCTATCTTGGACTCCAGAGTGTTCTTAGTGTCCAGAATGGCCAGTAGGATCTTCTTGAATTGATTTGAATGTCTGTCCAGAGTGGCCTCCAGGTGCTGCAAAGTGCCGTCTTCTCTCAACATCCCCCCATCATGGACCAGGGGTGCGTCTTCAGGCAGGGATGAAGCCTTTGGGTGTTTAGGGTTCACTATTTTTATGGGTAGGTGTTAGACCTTGCACTAGTGGCGTGGCCAGAGCTAAGAGTGTGTCTAAATGTGGAGGGGGTCTTTGGACTCAGCCGTTCTTCTATAACGCCTTATTTCAAAGAGGGAACTTCTAGTTCATTGCGCCTGTGTCAACCACCCATTTTTTTTTTTTACCGAAGGGGTCATCCCTAAGTTTGAATGGCTGATTCCCGTCAACTCCTGGGTGGCCCATTTTTTTTAAGGTTTTTGATCCGGAAAGAGTATTCGGCCTATTACCGGGTGACGTGTCTCAACCCCTTAATTAATCAGGAAGGAGCACTTAAGTTGAGTGGCATGACTGAAATCCCTAAAGTAATAACTGATAGAAGTGTATCGGAAAAAATGCCCCATGATCCGATGGCGTTCCAGTGTGCATTTTTAAACCGGACATTGGGGCAGATTTGTAAGCCCCTTGCGCTGCCAGTATGTCACTTTTTGTGACGCACTGGCAGCGCAATACACTGCCCCATATTTACAAGGACAGGAAAAGTCACCCTGCATGGCTTTTCCTGTCCTTGTAAATATGGCCCCTTAACACGCAGCACTTTGCGTGAAAGGGGCGTTCCATGGGTGTTTATGTGGGTGTTCCCACGCAACACCCATGGAACCAGACACATTTCCAGATTTACGAGGAATCGTAAACCTGGAAATGCGTGTGAATGCTACGCCTCCCCAGGGGAGGCATAGTGAGGCGCAACAAGGAGAAATGTATTAATTTCTCCTCGTTTTTGTTTCCTGTTTCTATGCGTGCTGCATTCTGCAGCACACATTGAAAGAAGAAATCACCTCTAAGGATTGTTTTTATCCAGGATGGGAACCCTTCCTGAACAAAAACAATCTCCCCACGACGCATGCATCCTTGCACTATGGTGCAAGGGTGCCTGCGTCGGCGCATGGCAGCAGTTTGTGCGCCAGCGCAGGGGGAAGCACAGAGATGCGACATATTGTTGTAAATATGTCGCATCGCTGTGCTTTCTAAACTATAGCAGCGCGGCGCAGAAAAATGATTGCTGCACCGTGCTGCGTTAGTTTATTGTAAATCTGCCCCATTGTATTTTGGGTTCCATTAATTACAAATGTTATACAAGCTTCGACTAAGGAAGAATTGCACACGTTTTGGAGTGGCACAATTATAGTCCCCATTTCTAAAGAGGGTGACAGAAACCAGCCCAGTTGTCATCGATCCATTTTCATTATTGAATTTCATTATGAAAATACTGGGACAATTTTTTTATACAGACTTGAGGACTGGGCTGATCAAAATAACTTTTTGTCGGATGTACAGTATGTCTTCCACCCAAGAACGGTGGAACAGTCCCTAAATCTGTTGCTCCTGAATGGAAAGTAAGTCAAAGCCAGGAGGGGTCCCTTGCACATGCCAGTCATGGACTTCTCTGTGCTTTTGACACAGTGAATTGCACAAAGTTATGGGCCATGATGGATACGATGGGTTGAAGTAGCACGGGTAGATCTGCTTAGGTGTTTGAATTGGGAAACGACAGTTAAAATAACTAGATCTGGAATGTTCCCCCTATATAAGTTCTAATCCGGGTGTACGGTAAAGGTGTATCCTGGCACCTTACTGGTTTTTATTCCATATAAATGATCTAGATAAATATCTTGTGAATAGAGGGAAAGATTTGCCACAGGTTGGGCAATGCGTTTTCCCATTCTTTTATATGCAGATGATGCAGTACACATTGTAAGAACTGCAAAAGGCCTACAGACTGTTTTAGATGCTTGTACTTCTGATGATGAATTTGATTCAAAGGTTAATATAACCAAGTCTTTTACCCCCATCTGTGGCCCAAAAAACAGAAACTCTAAGGTACATTCTATTGGAGGAGCAGCAGCTGCCAAAGTTAAAACATTTGGAGTATTTAAGCATCATTTTCCACTCTGATTTAAAATGGGGTTACTTACTAAATCAGAGATCTCTGTCTCTTGCAAGAACAAATGAGACAACTTATAGGTTCCTCTAAATTAGGCCACAAACCCATGAAACAGATCTTACAACTATATAAAAGCAAAAGCATATCTGTGGGCACGTATACAGGACAGACGTTTTGGAGTATATTAACCCTGGAACAATTCTGAGGGTTGAAAATAGCTTTTTAAGCAGACTCCTCTCTGTTCCCAAAAGTACTGTTCCATATATATGCCACACCGAACTAGGAATGAGTTACATGGAGAATAATATGAAAATAACCCCTCTGTTGCTTTGACAAAAGATCTGGCACTCGCCCGAGGAAACTTTCTCAAGACTTATTCATAAGGATTGTATTGCTCTTGAAAATATAGCTAAGATTCCATGGATATTTTATTTGAAAGACGTTTTTTCTGAATTGGGAATCCCTAAGTTCTTTTGCAACCCAGGCCTCACCTGACCCTAAAGAAGTCCTGAAAAGTCAGGCAGCTGTTCAGAATCAGGGTGTCACCCAGGCACTGACAGAAGGGAGAGTGGAAGAAGGGTGTCTGCCACAGGAAGTGGTAGGCACCCATTCTAAACAGCAAGAAAGGTTCCAGGAACCCACAGTTGCCCCCAAGGTAGCTCACCCACTTGTCAGTGGAGAGCTTAGAGTGTGGGTTCAGATACTGACATGTTTTAATAGCCTCTGCTGGTTGCTGGTCTTCATGGCAACACAGTACTTGGCATGGGAAGAAGACCCGATGGCCTAAAGCAAGTTAGGCCCCTGACCTTGCTGGTCATGGTGGGGTTGCTCAAGTGTTGGATGACCCCTTTGGGTCAGCTATGTGTTGAAGTAGCAAGGATAGGGATAGAAGAGGTGGGCACCTAACTACCCAAGGTGAAAGGGGAGAAAGAAAAAGACTCAACTGTAGTTAAAGTTCAATTTAAAATTGGTCCTGTTACTGTTGAGATGGGTCGACTGCCCAGAGGGAGTGACCTTGACAGCAGGATGTGAAGCAGAGTAGGCCCTGAAACAGTAAAGACAGTTTTCTTTACATTTTTCCTTGCCAATAAGCCAGGAGGTCTACTGGGATTGTTGGCTTGGAGGGGGTGTGGGTTGTATAAAAAAACATGGCTTTTTGAGATGCCTCCCACTTTTTGCCCCGATTTGGACTACTAGATGCTGGTATTCCGACTCTGACAGTGCACAGGAGCCAGCAAATCAAGCCCCAGTGCCAGTGCTCTTTCCACAAAACTGTTATGCATGAATTGGGTACCCCACTTGGCAAAGAATTGCCACCTTTTAAGTCCCTAGTATATGGTACCAGGGGTACCCATGACATAGGTGATAAAGTGGTCACCAAGGGTGCAGCATGGTTTTGTGCTACCCTGAGTGACCCAAGCAAACTACTGACAGCAGGTCTGCCATTGCAGACTGCATGAGCAGTGCAAACTGCTAAAACTGAACTGTACCCTCAACATGTGAGGCACAGCCAAATGTACTGCCCATAATATATGCCAGACACCCTTTAAGGTAGGCTTCCTCAGCACAGGAGGTAGGGTGCATTATAGTAATGGCGTGTTCATATAAGTACAAGCCTATATGTCCCTATAGTGTATTCCCCATTGGAAACTACTGTAAGTGTTAGCGGTCTATTGGATAACATGGGCGGCCAACAGAACACTCTCAAGATTGGCAACTCCTTTGTGGTACCACTAAAATATGCCATGTTTGGTATCAAACAACATGACATATCACCCCTGAGACAAATCTTGTGCCCTGAGCGACGTGGCATGCATCCAGGTGGCGACCTTAGAGGTTTCCCCCCTGGTTGCCCCAGCTTCACTGTGTTCTGACTGACCAGCCCACTGGTTCCCATGCAAGATAAGACTCTGACCTCCTGCCAGGCAGTGTGATCACTCCTAGGAGTGAGGAACAAAGACTTGGGCAGGAAGGAGGTCAAGCCTCCCTCCTCCAAAGCAGGTTAGTAAATTGGCACATCAAGGCAGTGAGCTTTAAAGGCTTCACCACCTCTGATATGCATCTGGTCTGTACCCTGAGGAGGACACAGCCCTACCCTTGTCCCAGGTGCACTTACACCTGGGCAAGGTAGGAAACTAGGTATGTAGGAGGTGATTGTCATGAGTCCACTAACATGGACTCAGACTTTGCCCTTCATAAAAACCCACCCCTATCCCGTGCACCAAGCACACCATGTGTATGTAGTGATTTATGTGACATATGCACTGTATGAAACGTTTAGATATGACGTTATTGGTGAGAGCCTTTGACTCTTATGTTTTGTGTAAACCGTTTGAGAGTGGGAGGCTTTCGAGGGCTTCTGAGCACATGCGGAGCAGCGCGAAGACTCTGAGCAATTTGGAGCAACGGTGGTGTCAGGACGAGACTGCGCGCAAGTTTGGGGCAAGGTAAGAACTAAAACAGGATCGGTAAGCTTTGCCGGCATAATACCGATTAGACGCACGCAACGTCTAGCGTGCGGCGGCCCGTTGGGAGTGGCAGACTATAAATAGCCACACCCACATTCTGGAAGGCGCTTAGCCTTTCGCTGATTGCAGAAACAACAGCTGATTCCGGTTCGGGAGAAATCCTCACCTGTTATCGGACTTCGCTTCTGCGCTGCATTTTCCTGATGAGATCTTCGGAGCGAGCCTGCAAAGAAAAGGAAAACAGCTAAGTGATTAATATTTGTTGGTTTTCATGACGTCCAGCGTAAGAAAGCTGCAAGGCCATATTTCTTGACATTTTGAAACAATTTTGGAAGCATTGTTGCTTGAATTTAAAGGGAACAGTGCAGAACATTGCAGAACTTTGTATCTTGGCTTAAAGGAACAGTGCTGGGAAAGGCGCAATCAAGGACTTGGACTAAAGACTCAAAAGTAGAAAAGGCTTGAGTATCATTGTGTGTTGTGTGTATTTTCTTATTGTATTTTAGTTTTTAGGTATAGCACAAGTGATGGTGTGAGTTACAAGAAGTGATGCAAGTAAGTGAAACCTTGAGAGGAAATCTAATTGTAAAAAGTATGGTGTACATTTGGTTTTGAGACATATGTTACCTTCCCTCATTTGTTGGTAAATATCATTGCAGAACAGACCAGAGGTCACAACATTCTTCTCAACACTTCACTCCGACAACAGCGCATCAACAGAGAACATCTCATCTCATCCATCACTCGACAACTAGGACGTGACGCAGCCCACCTGTAAATCGCAGGTAGGATAACGCAACGCTTACAATCCACTTAGAATAAAAGACGTAGAGTGAGGGGAGGGGTATAACTTAGTGATAGTATTAGGAGCCTGCAGTTAATATCATTCTGCTCTTGTTGCCTCGCAGGTCGACAACAGGAACACCGTAGCGTCCAGGATCCGGCCCTCCTCCCTAACTTTAACGTATAGCCTAGTGGGTCTTTACAGAAAACACAGATTGTTCGGTAGGGTTTGGGAAGTCTGGCACATAACGTCTCTGCGAACTCTAAAAGGCACTCAACAGGTAAGAGTGCTTGCACTAGTCTGACAGAAGGCTAAGCCCACGAATACCAGTTTGCCCAGACGCTATGGACCACACTTCGCAAGTATCTTTGAGTGACATAGCAGCCATTTTAGCGGATATTAAGGCAGAAAACGCTGCCTTAAGAAGGGATATGTCCGATTTACAAGCAAAGATGCAGACCTCTGCACCGCATGTTACCACCACCTGGGGATCTCCCATAACTAAACCTATATTGAAACCCCCGACGTTCCAGCCCACGATGCAAACCTTGCACAATAGCACTTCTTCGCCTACTACGCAAATTCAAGTAGTAACTCCTGTTCCTGTGCCCTTAGCTCCACCCGAGCGGTTTTATGGGGACAGTTCTAAATTCACAGTTTTTATGAATCAATGCCGATTGCATTTCATAGCGAAACACACTGCATTCCCAGACGACTCCTCAAAGATAGCTTTTATCTTATCTTACCTAGGAGGAGACGCAGCTCTTTGGTCCGTCCCCTATGTGAAACGTGATGATCCTAATCTTTACGATCTCCAACGTTTTCACAACACCATGAAAAAGATGTTTGCTAAACATGTGTTTGTTCAAAGCGCAGACCATGAACTTTTGAATTTAAGACAAGGATCCTCTGATCTGCTGCATTATATTTCACGATTCAATAGACTTGTGATAGAAGCAGAGTGGCCAGAAGAGAAGAGAGTATCTCTCTTCTACAGGGGTTTGCGGGATGACTTAAAGGACATGGTAACTCAGATTTTGGACCCCCTCGGAGAACTGTGAGGAATTTATTGACTTAGTATTCAAGTTAAATCACCGTTTATTAGAACGAAGGGGTGAGAAGGGGAGAATAGACCACGCAGGACGATCAGAACAGAAACTATTTACATTTAAGGATAAGTCAATCCCTAAAGGAGAGTCAGTACCCAAAGAAGACATAGGAGAGCCCATGCAAATAGGGACTATCAGGGGCCCACTCACTAAAGAAGAGAAGGAGAAAAGAAGGAAGTTGAACCAATGTTTATATTGCGGGAAAACTGGCCATTTCGTTAAAGAATATCCAAACAGACCTAATAAAGTGAAACCCAAAATAAGTGACATAGCTAGCATACATCCGTCGGAAAACTAAGAAACTCGGCAAAAGACGAGGTCAATTTGTCGAGTGACCACTCTAGTTTGGCCTCAGCATCACCTGAACTTGCTCCTCACCACCTCAGTTTAAAGGTTGTGTTACGATCATTGCTTAATACAAGTCACTCTTGGTCTGTGGACGCTCTCATTGACTCAGGAGCTACAGGCAATTTCATAGATACCCAGTTTTTATTGGAATTAGGATTACAAGCTGTAAGTAAAGACAACCCAGAGATCGTTAGAGCAGTGGACGGAAAAGAACTAACATCTGGTCTAATCCAACAACATACTGAGACACTCCTTATGACATGTTCTACAAAACATACAGAACACATAACATTTGGACATTATAGATGCTCCACAGTTTCACCTCATACTTGGTGTACCATGGCTGGTTCGACACAACCCCAAAATAGATTGGGTTCAGAAAACTATAATTTTTCATTCTGAATATTGTCAACAGAAATGCCTTCCACAGCAAACTCTAGAACATAAAGTACAGGGATATGATTTCCTCGAAATTCTAAAAAGTATATTGCTTTTGGAAGGGTGCCTACAGAATATTCTGACCTACTGGATGTGTTTGATAAAAAAAAGGCTAACACATTACCTCCGCACAGGGATTATGATTGCCGTATTGATTTGGTACCTGGGGCAACATTACCGTGCAGCCGCATATACGCTCTCACCGAGAAGGAGAATGAGCATTTACGTGAATATATTGATGACTATCTTGCCAACGGATTCATTCGCCATTCAAAATCTCCAGTATCCTCATCTCTGTTTTTCATACCCAAGAAGGGGGGAGAGTTGCGCACGTGCATCGATTACAGAGCACTGAATAATGTAATCATTAAGAATCGATATCCTCTTCCGTTAATCCCGACATTGTTAGATCAAATCAAAAACGCTACCATTTATACTAAACTGGACTTACGTGGAGCCTACCACTTAGTAAGAGTTAGAGAAGGTGATCAATGGAAGAAAGCTTTCCGGACCAAATTTGGTCTTTATGAATATCAAGTGATGCCCTTCGGACTCTGTAATGCTCCAGCGGCGTTCCAGTTTTTTATAAATGAAGTACTGCGAGATTTCTTGGATATTTGCTGTGTGGTGTACATTGAGGATATCCTTATTTATTCTAAGAATAGTGCTGATCATGTACAACATGTGCGCGCCATCCTTCAACAACTGCTAAAACATTCTCTGTATGTAAAATTGGAGAAAAGTCTGTTTCATGTCACTAAGGTAGACTTTTTAGGTTACATACTTAGTCCCGAAGGAATAGAAATGGACCCAAAGAAAATCCAAGCAATACTTAATTGGCCTAGCCCTTCCTCAGTCAAGCAGGTTCAGAGTTTTTTAGGATTTGCAAACTTTTACCGGCGCTTTATATCTCATTTCTTCCACATTATAACACCAATTACAAAACTATTGCGCAAAAACACAAAATTCGAATGGAATTCGTTGGCAGAACAAGCCTTTCAAGAATTAAAAGGACATTTTACTTCCGCCCCAATTTTGATGCACCCTGATCCTTCCCTTCCCTTCCCTTCATTGTAGAAGCTGATGCCTCTCAGTTAGCCATTGGAGGCATCTTATCACAAAGGCATAAGGACACAGGCCAAATGCACCCTTTAGCTTATTACTCACGAAAGTTATCAGCCACGGAACAAAATTAAGATATAGCTGATAGGGAATTGCTAGCTATTAAAGCAGTGTTTGAGGAATGGCGCCACTATTTATTGGGTGCCAGACACCCTGTTACAATTTACACGGACCACCGTAATTTGCAAACTCTACGGTCCATAAAAGCTTTGTCTGCTCGTCAGCTACGGTGGACTCTGTTCTTTAACGATTATAATTTCATTATAACCTATCGTCCTGGAAAAGAGAACAAGAAAGCAGATGCCTTATCTCGCATTGGTCTTACGGAAGATTCCAACACAGCGCTGGAAGTAGTACAAACAATCCTACCAGCACAACGTTTTCAAGTAGGCATCACTGCTACAGAGTTAATTGAAGACATTAAAACAGAATTAGGCACTAAAGAGAAGATAGAATGGGAGAAGTTGTATCCTCTACTTCAGTGGAGAAATGATGTCTTGTTTATGAATGAACAAATCTTTGTACCATCTACTAGGTTACAAAACCTAATTATACAATTACATCATGACACTTTAATGTCTGCACACCCTGGCATTACAAAAAATTATCAATCAATTAAAAGACAATTTTGGTGGCCATCCATGTTTAACGACATTCACGAGTATGTTGATACGTGCACTATATGCGTACAAAATAAACCAGTTCACCATGCCCCTAGTGGTTTGTTAAAGCCTCTGCCATTGCCTCCTCAGCCTTGGCACACTGTATCGTTAGATTTTATTGAAGAGCTCCCTCAAACAAGACAAGGATTCACTACCATCCTAACTGTAATTGATCATTTCACTCGTATGGCGCATTTTATACCCCTGAAAAGACTTCCATCCGCCTTAGAATTAACTCAGGTCTTTGTAAAGGAAATAGTGAGGTTACATGGAATTCCCTCAGTTGTAATTTCAGATAGGGGTTCCCAATTCATTTCACATTTTTGGCAACACTTAGATGTGCGCACCTCTTCCAGTTATCATCCGCAAACAGATGGTTTAACTGAATGAACCAATCAGACCATAGAACAGTTCCTATGTTGCACGTTACCTGAGTATGAACAAGAATGGGCAGATATTATTTGGGCTTTAGAGTTTGCATATAATAACTCAGATCACTCTTCGATTGGATTGTCCCCATTCTTTTGTTCATATGGCTATCATCCCAAACATATTCCCGATCTGGACTTCATTTCCACAAAAATACCGTCTGTGAATACTTATGTCAAGTCTTTGGTCTCAATTCAACAACAAGCCCAATTTCAGTTAGCAAAAGTCAAAGAGAGTCAAAAAAAGGTAGCAGACACCCATCGCACCTCACCACCTGTGTATTCCATTGGGGAAAAGGTTTGGTTATCCACCAAGAATTTACATATAATGATTAACAAGAAATTCAGTCCACGTTTTATTGGACCTTTTCCGATAGAAAAAATAATCAATCCTGTCAACATAAAATTAACCTTACCATCAAAATACCGTATCCATCCAGTTTTCCATGTTTCCTTAGTAGAACCATTCAATCGAAAGACCCGAGTTATGCATCCTCCTCCCATATTAGAGATTGATGGAGTTCCCGAATTTGAAGTAAAAGCAGTCTTAGACTCAAAACGAATACAGGGAAAGTTACATTACTTAGTCGATTAGAAGGGATATGGTCCTGAGGAACGAAGTTGGGAACCTTTGGCAAATTTACACAATGCCCCAAAGTTACTCAAAAAATTTCATTCACGATACCCGGATAAACCAAAACCAATTCCTCAGGTTTTAGGGGGGATTTTGCGAGGGGAGTACTGTCATGAGTCCACTAACATGGACTCAGACTTTGCCCTTCATAAAAACCCACCCCTATCCCGTGCACCAAGCACGCCATGTGTATGTAGTGATTTATGTGACATATGCACTGTATGAAACGTTTTAGATATGACGTTATTGGTGAGAGCCTTTGACTCTTATGTTTTGTGTAAACCGTTTGAGAGTGGGAGGCTTTCGAGGGCTTCTGAGCACATGCGGAGCAGCGCGAAGACTCTGAGCAATTTGGAGCAACGGCGGTGTCAGGACGAGACTGCGCGCAAATTTGGGGCAAGGTAAGAACTAAAACAGGATCGGTAAGCTTTGCCGGCATAATACCGATTAGATGCACGCAACGTCTAGCGTGCGGCGGCCCGTTGGGAGTGGCAGGCTATAAATAGCCACACCCACATTCTGGAAGGCGCTTAGCCTTTTGCCGATTGCAGAAACAACAGCTGATTCCGGTTCGGGAGAAATCCTCACCTGTTATCGGACTTCGCTTCTGCGCTGCATTTTCCTGATGAGATCTTCGGAGCGAGCCTGCAAAGAAAAGGAAAACAGCTAAGTGATTAATATTTGTTGGTTTTCATGACGTCCAACGCAAGAAAGCTTCAAGGCCATATTTCTTGACATTTTGAAACAATTTTGGAAGCATTGTTGCTTGAATTTAAAGGGAACAGTGCAGAACATTGCAGAACTTTGTATCTTGGCTTAAAGGAACAGTGCTGGGAAAGGCGCAATCAAGGACTTGGACTAAAGACTCAAAAGTAGAAAAGGCTTGAGTATCATTGTGTGTTGTGTGTATTTTCTTATTGTATTTTGGATTTTAGGTATAGCACAAGTGATGGTGTGAGTTACAAGAAGTGATTCAAGTAAGTGAAACCTTGAGAGGAAATCTAATTGTAAAAAGTATGGTGTACATTTGATTTTGAGACATATGTTACCTTCCCTCATTTGTTGGTAAATATCATTGCAGAACAGACCAGAGGTCACAACATTCTTCTCAACACTTCACTCCGACAACAGCGCATCAACAGAGAACATCTCATCTCATCCATCACTCGACAACTAGGACGTGACGCAGCCCACCTGTAAATCGCAGGTAGGATAACGCAACGCTTACAATCCACTTAGAATAAAAGACGTAGAGTGAGGGGAGGGGTATAACTTAGTGATAGTATTAGGAACCTGCAGTTAATATCATTCCGCTCTTGTTGCCTCGCAGGTCGACAACAGGAACATGGTAGCGTCCAGGATCCGGCCCTCCTCCCTAACTTTAACGTATAGCCTAGTGGGTTTTTACAGAAAACACAGGTTGTTCGGTAGGGTTTGGGAAGTCTGGCACATAACGTCTCTGCGAACTCTAAAAGGCACCCAACAGGTAAGAGTGCTTGCACTAGTCTGACAGTGTACACCTCCAGAAAGGCTGACCATGCCTCCAGGGTGGGCAGCCTGATGTGTACACCTAAAACAGGAGTCTGCCATCTTTAGGAGGGCAGAAATAGTTGGGTCTGGGTATAAAAGGTGACCTACACCCCTGGATGTGGTCACCTCAGGGGCAGATTAGCTGCAGGGACTTGCTTCCCATTGGCTACTAGTTCCCATACCCCTAACTCCATTAAATCGAGGATTTAAGGGACCCCCCCCTGACAACAGAACTACAGAGCTGAACAACTTGAATCAAGGAAGGATCAAGAGGATACCCGTGTTGCAGACAACAGGACTTTGCCCACAGCACCAAAGCAAAAGAGGGATACTCTGTCCCTGTGGCAACATGAACAGTTCTCGTCCTTGGATAAAACTCAGCACTCCTGAAGAGAGGGACCCCTGTGGAAGCCAAAAGCAACCTCAGTCTCTCTTGACTAGTGGCACTAGTCCCCTGCAACCTGCAGTAAAAAAAACTCACTGGATCCAAAAAATCGCTAGCCATCGGGCCCTCTGTGGGATAGTCCAGATCCAGGGGGTTTAGTGCATTGTGGAAGTTGTAGTCTCACCTGTCCCAAAGTTTCAGGCTGCTGAGTCACTCCCCCAGACCTAGTGAGGTTCCAGTACCTTTTTGCTGTGCTTACCACTGCCAACCCTCGTTAGTCACCAATCTGGTAACCGACGCCCACACTCAACGCTGCATCTACAGGGAACACCGTGCAATCATCATTCGACGTTAGCAGCTGTGTATCTTTTGTGTTTTTGCATTGTTTCTTGCAGCACCATGTAAGCAATAAAATCAGCACCAGCGAGGCTCCCGTACAGCCCCAAGGAAAGCCAGGACAATCCGTCATCCGAATTCCATGGGTGAGGTAATATTGATCTGACTGTTGTGGCCTGGTCCTGGGGCTCGCATTACCTTAACCCTGTAAGGGTTCCATGTAACTTGACCTGCAAGTGACCGATTGTCACTAGTGGTTTTTGCTATTGACCGCTATGTTAGTTTGTCCATGTATTTTACTGCACTGATTTAATAGTGCTTCAACAATCTATAATTTGGGTTATATGTATGCTATTCTGTTCATTTTGGTGTTTATATTAGAATAGAAATGCACTTTATTTTTTATAAATTTGTGTCTGATTTCTCTTGAGTCGTGTCAATAACTTATTGTCCATGTTGGTACTCTGAAATGCTTAACACATATTCCTCTAGTAAAGCCTGACTGCTCTTTGCCACTCTACCAGGACTGAGCTGAGGATTTATTAGTGTGAATCCAAGGATCATATTTGGGGTATTGTGATAATATTACATAGTTAGGCTACCCAGCCATACTACATAATGTTCCACTTTCCTACATTGTCGTAGACCATTCTCAAAGTGGCAAGAGGTTGTCCTCCACCATCATATGGAGACCGTTGTTTATTTGGATGCCAAGATACTTTATCCTATTGGGGACCCACTGCACATCGTCAGTGTGCAGGCAGGCTCTGGTCATCCCTTTCGAGAGAGGTAGGGTCTTGCTCTTCATCCATTTAATTTTATATCCTGAGAGACAGGAGAAGCGATTGACAATGAACATGGCTGAACGCAAGGAAGAGTGCAGGTGGGATAGGAGGAGGAGAATGTCATCCACATACAGGAGAGTCTTTACTTCCATGTGGGCTACAGAGATCACCCAGCACCTCCTTGGATAGCACAGGGCAGCCAAGAGGGGTTCTGTCGTGATAAGGAACAGTAGCCGGAAGAGGGGACAGCCCTGCCATGCACCCTCATGAATCAGGAAGCATCTGGACACAAAGCCTCTACAGTGGACTTTGGCATCTGGGGTAACATAAAGTAGCTAGACTTTAACAATAAATCCGTCTCCGAGGCCCAGCCATGTCAATATCCATGAGAGATAATGCCATTCGACATGGAAAATGCCATTTCGGCATCCAGGGAAGCACTATTATCACTTCTGGTTTATTTTTGACATGCCACAGGACATGAGCAAGGGTTACTAGGTGGTCACGCGATGAGTTACCTTGGACAAATCCCAATTAGGAAGGGTGTATCAGTTACAGAATAACTTTTCCAAAGTATTTTGAGATCAACATTGAACAGACAGATGTGGTGGTAGCTGGTGCACTCTAGCAAGACTTTACCCTCTTTGGAAATGACCACAATGGTAGCCATGTTTGAGATCAGGCCTAAGAAGCTTTGTCCGTGGCTTCCATGTAGACCCTGGTCAGGGGAGGGATCAGGACTGCTTTGTCTATCTTATAAGCCTCGCAAAGAAGCCCGTCTTCCCAGGGTGATCTGCAAGTATGGAGAGATTAGATGGCTTCTGACTCTTTCTCCTTTGTGATGTCTTCCCCGAGAAGAGCCCGATCCTCATCCGTTAGGGAGGGCAGTGGGAGGGCTTTGGGAAGGCATCAATCTGCTCCAAGGATGGGGTAGCCTCTAAGTGGTACATTCCTGAGTAAAAGGAGGCAAACCTCTTTCCTATATCGCAGGGGTGCATCTAGAGTATTCCAAAATAATCCCGGATAACTGGGACAGCGATAGCAGTGGGCTGAAATCACAGAGTTTAACTCCATGGAATTCGGCATAGTTGCATAAAAACTCAATGAGATTCTGCGGAGTTCCACCAACTGTCAGAAAATATGCAGCTCGCTCTGCTTGCACTACAACTTAGTATTGGCAGGGAAAGCCAGGCTGAAAAATCAGCATGAATGACACCATGCGTTGTGCAATAGCGTACGGCCATTCCAGTTGATTTTGCTGACACTCAGGTAGAAAACCTACTCAAGTGGCAGCCCTCTGACCATGATAGCTCACAGTTGTCATGACTCCCCGCGTTAGAAAATCACACTAGGAGGTGCCAAATCTTGCTCACATTTTCTGGAGCCTCGTGGGAGAACATTTTCTCTATCCAGCAATTGGCGGAATTCGGCTGGAACTCCACTTTAAACAGTAATGCGGAGTGACCAAAATTCTGGCAATTCCGCAGACAAACAAAACATTCTGCCCACCCCTAGACAGCAAGTTGTGCCTCTCGCTGGCATAGTTGGATCACGAATAAGCATCCAGCTTTCTCATCATGGTCATATCTTTGCCATTGCAGTTTTATCAACGCCTTCTTCGCTACAGTTGTGAAGAGCACATTCAAGCTGAGTTTTGAGAGTTTAGGAGCTCTATAGTGCTCATCTGTGGCCAAGGTCATGTAATGGAGGTTAAGAGCAGCTACTTCACCTTCAGCATCCCATAAGGAGTTCCATGTTCGAAATTTGGATTCAGCAGAATCCCTCATCACAGCACCCCTCAGCATAGCCTTCCAGCGGCTCAGAGCATGTGGCTCAAAGTCACAGAGTTCTCAATATCAAGAAGTATGTGTGAGTATGAGCCTGGAGGGATTCCTTGTGCTAGGAGAGTGCATAGCAAAGGGTCTCATCAGTCACTGCACCAGTTGGTGGGAGGTGGGACCCAGGTCAAGATCCAGACAAATCATGCTATTGTCTGAGACTGCCACTTCCAGGATAGTACAATCAGAGACAAAAGGGAAGAGCTGGCTCTGAAGGAGTAAGTAATCAATGCTGGATTGTACGCCATGTGGGCAGGAGAGAAAGGTGTACTCCCTATCTGAGGGATGTAAGAGATGCCATGTATCTATTAAAGTGTGGCCTGACATTAGATTGGACAGAACGGCTCAATCCATGCACGTATGGGCATCTGGTTATCCCGTCCAATCAAGAATTGGGTAGGGGGCTAAGTTCCAGTCACAGTCTAGCCTTACATAGGTGTGGCCAAAGGCTAGGTGTCTGCAAGAGAGATCAACTAGAAAGTGGGTTTTAGCTGTGTTGAGTGCATAGATGGAGTCCAGAATCAGCGCCTGGTAAGAAAAGCACAATATAGCAAAAGCCCATCATCCTTTATCGTCAGTCCAAGACTTGACCACCTTACAGGGGAGGTTCCATTTAATAAGGGTGGCCACCCCCCATTTCTTGGAAAAAGCATGGGGAGGGAGGAGGGGTGTCTGCTGTTTGGCTACAACTACCACTAATGACAGCGCACACCCAGTGAGCATCAGAGATTCAGTGGGGTTCAGGTCTGTTTCTTGAAGGAAGGCAATGTCTACTCATTTCCTGTGGAGACAGTGACGACCTTCATTCATGTAATGAATTGTGAGAGGCTATTGGCATTCAATGAGGCGAAAGTGAGAGGTGAGCATCCACTCATAGAAGGACGGGGGAGCCTCAGAGATAAAGTCATGGGCTCCTCGCCGCAGGCGGGATATGGGAAGAGTCATCTAAGGCCTGTGGGAATGCAAACTACAGAAGGTGTATGGGAGTGATGATGGGGGCAGGAGTGGGACATGTGAACTGGACGGAAGGGGAAAAACATTTTTATGTGTCTGGAACCTAAACCTGCGCCCAATGGTGCTACATTCCTTCAGTCCATGGTAAATGTGAAAAGAGCAGGAGAGGGGATGGCCGTGTCTCGTGCGATAAACATTGGGGTTCGGCAGGTAAATAAGGAATGAAACAGTAGGTAGTAACAAACCCCTACAGGCATGATGAGGCAGTGTCCCAACAGGTGCGGTATCGGCTCTGGAAATAAAGCAGGAGGTAAGCCTGTGGATGATGTGGGTTCTGGGGGAGCCCTGGGAATTAAGGGGGCCAACATTCTTGGGGTGGGACTTCACAGTGCAAATCTCCCAAGCTGCGTAGCTAAAGAAATAAAAGGCGACTTGCGAGCCGCTACATAGGGTAGTGGTACACCAGGGAGAAGGCTGGGTGGTCTAATTGCCTGGTGGAGCAAGGAGGCGTTCGACAGAGAGAGTGGGCCAGTATGTGGAGCCAGAGAGAGCTGGTTCAGTAAAATAGTGGACAGGCCTTCTGTGGCCTGTGGTGTAATTTGCATGAGAAAGGAGCAGGAATTATCTTGCTCCCGGCCTCTGTTGAGGGCCTCAACCACCTGATTGAGGCCATGGCAGTCTGACTCCCAGTGCTTCGAGGCTTGGGGATGGTGGTGTCTCTGATGGGGGTATGAGACCTGCCTCCCTCAGATCGTGGTGTGTCAGTCATGGTATCCTTGGGAACTCTTGTGTCCATGGTGGAGCCATCAGAGTTGTCGAGGAAAGCCTCCAGGTCTTCAGGGTCGAGAAAAGTCTGAGTTTTTCCATATCAAGTGATTTTTATTTGTGCTGGTTCCAAGAGGCTGTATTTGAGGTCCCAGTGGTGAGGTCGGATTCGCAACGCCAAGAATTTCTTGCGTTTGATGTTGGTGGCCTCTAAGTAATCTGCAGCAAAGGTAATGCAATAGCCTTCATTGAGCAGAGGTAATGGCACATGCTTCACTGCTAAGAGGATGGCCTGTGCGTGTTGGTGACATAGGAGGCAAGCAATTATTTGGTAGGGAGGTTTATCTTGTGCTGTAATACAGCAGAAAACCCTGTGTGCCCTTTGAAGCTCCAAGGGTTCAGAGATGCATACATCAAGCATCTTGGGCATGACATTTTCTAGGAAGGCCAGCATGTGGTTCCCCCTCGGCTCCCTCTGGAACTCCAAACATACAAATATTGTCTCTCTGAAACCTATTTTCCAGGTCCGTGACTTTGTTGAGGAGAAATCAATGTCCTTGCCCCAATTTGGTAGGGCATTGCACTAAGTGTCTAATTCATCCACCCGTGCATTTAAGTTATCCAGTCGGGTATGAAAGCCAGTCACCTTTATCCAAAGGGAATTCACCTCGATGGTGAGGTCTGTCAGGTGTCTTTCATGGTGGGGAGGGTGGATCCAATGGCAGAGATAGATCTCCTTCATCAAGGCATCCATGTTTTTTCAGGAGAGTGGGTGGTGCTCTGAGGGCGGAGCCCAGGTGGCCTGGGGCCTAGAATGAGCTACCACCTCTAAAAAAAAGCAGTTGGCAGTCCGCTGTTTTAGGTTACTGAGTTGGTGGGTAGTAGGGTCATCTAAGCGACGTGCCTGTTGGCCAGTTGGGAGGTTGAAGGGCATTAGACTTATCGTGAACACCAAGTGAGACTGCAGTAAAGCCCAGGGTTTGGAGCCCAGAACCCAGGAAAGCAGAGAGGAGTTCAGCCACTGCAGACAGAATCCCAGGTGTGACCATCTACGTTGTAGGCACCCTGCACAATACCAAGTGGTGCACCCCTCCATGTTCCCCTAACGCCCACGGGTGGCCCCGGGTTGAGCCATGCACTAGATGGGGGGCTGGCAGCAGGCAGTCGTAGTTCCTAGAGGCCTCCGAAGCAGTACTGTGGAAGATGCCATTGCTGGAATTTCCTAGAAAAAGTGGCCATAGGCATTGAAAAGCCTACCTCGACATGTGATGTGCATGCGTGACTGGGTGGGTAGCATGTGCAGCAGGGCGAGGCCCAGTCACTCATGGTCCTCCTCCTTGGGTGTGTGGTCCGCTAGCAAGGCCTCCATGGGTGTACAGTGGGTGCACACCAACACCACCTAGGCTGATAAGGTCTCATGGCCTCTAGGTGAATGAGATACAATTGTCACTGCAAACACAAAGTAGCCAGAAGAGGTTAATGCGGTGAGGGAGGCAAAGAGGTAGATTTGGCTGCAATGGGGCCGCGAGTCCAAGCTGCAGGTGCACTGCTACATGGAAGTGTAGGCATCTCCCTGAGAAATTGGTAAATGGCGGAGAGAGCCCTCAGCCATCTCCACAAGGTGTGCTGTGGTGTGGCGTTAGGTGGCAGTCGAGGGATCGCTGGGACGTGAGAAGAGAGTATGTATGTGGATGTTTAAGGATCACACATGTCTTCTTATTTATTTTTTTGTTTTTTTCATATGGTGGTAATAAGACGCTAGTGCAACAGAATAACTTACAGGACAACAAATCAGTGGCGGCTCGCAGAGAGAGTGCTGCGGGGTGGTGGGCAGGGGCGAGGGAGGGGAAGGTTGGGGGGGTAGTGGACTCAGACATACAACGGAACGGAGTAAACTAAGTAAATAAATAAATAAAACTATTTATCTTGCGCGCGCTGCATCGCCGAGCTGGCGATGCAGCGCATGCAAGGTAAATAGTTTTATCTATTTATTTACTTAGTTTACTCCATTCCGTCGTATGTATGAGTCCACTACCCCCCAACCTGCCCCTCCCCCGTCCTACTGCCCCGCAACACTCCCTCTGCGAGCCGCCACTGCAACAAATACAGAGCATGAGGGAGAGCAAATGCAGTAGCAGTAAACAACCTGGAAAATTCAAAAACACATACTAATCTAATCACCATTCTGAACAGTATTATAACAAGTAGGTGATGCTACGTCAGCACATTTATGTGTACAAGGCCATAAGAATAATACAGTCTTTAACGCTATAAGAGCTCTTATAGCATTAAAGGGAAAGTGAATTACCTAGGAAGTGGATGGGCAGTAATATTGATGAAGGAGAAATGATTGAATTTCTAATATGAAAGTGGTAAGAGAGGCAATGAGGCTGATTTTGGGTAGAATAGAGTTCCAAACTTTAGTAGCACAACCCGAAACACAATGGCTCATGGTGAGATTTTTCGTAGAAGTTATGGGCTGCAAGGAGAAGGGTGTTGAACTTCCAAAGTGTTTGTCAGCCGCCCAAAATATTCCTCTGCCCTGCGAAAACAGATTCCCATCTTGTACTGACAACATATTATTTCCTTGCACACCAACACTTTGCATTCCTTGCATCCCAAAATCCGAATCTGCTCTAGAATTTCCACCATCAACAAAACCAGAATCAAAAACCGAATTCTCCATATGGTTTTTATAATCAACCTGAAACTGTTCAGTTTGATCAACTATCAACTTTTTCTTAATCTCTCTCTGCTTAACATCAAAGCAGCCACTGAAATACTTTGCAAATGTAAGCATCTCGTCGATACTGTTGGTCTGCCATGGCATAGTATGATAACTAAGCGCTGGACACAAAGCCAAAATGAAAGTTGATACAAATTAGCTAATGCCTTCTTTCGCTGGATCTTTGACCCCACTGTACTTACTAGTCATGTGCTTAAGCCTCTCATAATATGTATGCACTGACTCTTTTAGTTCGTGTGTAGCCCTCAGGATTTTCCCCCAAATCACCTCTTTTTATTCCACCTTCAGCTTCAGATGCTCTATCACTGCATCAAATTTCTCCATCAAAAGCTGCACTAATTAGGAGGCACTCTTTGAGGCTCCGCTGTCGCCAGGGTAAGAGCCACTTTGCATTCAGCCCACAATTCATTGGGAACAATAATCTCAACCAAAGTTTAAAAATCCACGCAAAGCACCTTCAAAATAGTCACAAGTCTTCGAACTTCTGTGTACCACTTATCAGGTTTCTCTCTCAGTTTTAGATAATTTGTCATAAATGCATAGGGACCAGACCTGTTCCAAGGTACATACACATATTCTCTTCCATGTACTTCATGCAAAGGGAGCACTATCGCAACCATTTCCATTTCTGGATCTGTTATATAACCATCATTACTTGTTTTTCAGTATCTATCTTTTTCTTTTTAGAGCCACCCTTTTTCTTTCACTTATATTTTCTCAAATTCCTCCACTTCGGATTTACTCAAATCCATAAAAAAATTCCAAGTAAGCCCAACTTTTATATATATCAAAGCCCTATTCTTATGCTAGTTCTTCGCGCATAGTTGCTTCTCTGATCAAATATTTCAATGTATCTGAATTGTATACAGTCAGTATTTCTACATGAATCGCACCCTGTAAAATTTCTCCAAACTCAGTTTTAAAATTCACAGGTGTAATGATAATCCAACAAGGACTAGGTAAAGCTGGTTCCAGTGCACTGTCAGGTGGTGTATTCGGTACTGCTATTGCTCGCGTAGGCATGCTTGGTTCTATTGCACCTGTATCATGTGGTAGCGGTCTTGGTATCTGTGTATCATCAGTGTAAGGAGGAGGTCTTGAATCTAATAGGTCATTTAGGAAATGACCCTCCTCATCAGAATCATTTTCTTTGTCTCAGTTTATTTTTTATTTTTAGTTTCATCAGATTTATTCTCAATTTTCTTGTCTGTATCACTGATTATTGCAGGAAATAAACACATGCCCATCATCTTAACGACCCTCTATGCTTTTCTCAGCATGTCCTACTATCCATGGACTCACTGTATTCTTAACATGCTTTCTCATGCTCTTCCTTTCTTTATTAATGGTCTCTCAAACCCATTCTTTTAATGCTTCAAATTGCAAAGGTCTGAGTTGCGGTTTTCTCTTACAGATAACGTCTCAAGCTTTCTCATACTAAATGTACCCTCAAAAGGAAATTGCATGTTCTTGTCACCAGATGTGCTTTTGTGCCAATAATTTAACCATTTGCACTTATGAATCCCCACATCCTCCATCATCTCATATGCAAGGTAATCTTCAGGAGAAGTCTTTTCAGCTAGGAACCTTGGGAAATGTAGGCTTTTTTACTAGGCGACTCATTTCTCTGATCAAACTATTCAGGAACCATGCAAAAACAAATGAGAGTCAATCAATCAAAGCATCAACTGACCAATGACACCGCGACTCATGGTGACATCTCACCAATCCACGGGCAGCTCTTCAGTGACAATTAACCAATTGCAGCACTACTTCTTCATGAACAGAAATCAATACAAGGCCTTTAGCCACAAAACACACAAAATAAATATTGTCTATTTAACCTAAGAAAGAGGAAGAAAGAAGTCAAAGTCAATCTTACTAAATAAAGAAGAACCAGTACCTTTGCAGCACTATTAATCACACTACAGCAGATTCTCGACCAGTGATAATCCACCCCTGATTAGCATGCTTACTCCTGAGCCCTAAAGAATATTTGAACACCACTCTAAGTTAGAAATGTATTCAACCAGGATTACTATAAATTCAGGAAATTCCCGATCACAGCATGTATGTGGCACCTCGCAAAAAAAACATCACTATGCAAACAACTTCAGTAATATATCTCTAGATGGATTTCAGTAAATCTGTTTAGTGGAAGTCTATTAAATATAAAAATCCAATAGTTCTTTGACGCAAAGACAAAATCACAGAAATCAAACAACCTAATGAACAGCAAACAAAACACATAACCAAAAATCAGAAGACAAAAATACAGTAAATCAATAAATCAGTCATAAGGCTTAGAAATCAATTACCATAAAGTCTCTTATCATTTAAATAGCAATGAACAAAAATCTGAAAAATAGTCTAAGTCTGCCCTGCCTTGCGAAAACAGACTCCCAACTTGGCCAGACAACATATTACTTCCATATGGTCTAAGGCTAAAACTAGTCTAAGTCCAGAATGTGCAGCAAACTGATAGAAAACCGGGCAGCATCACTAGAAGTTTAGAAAAGAGTCTGTCTCATCAAAGTATTTTTGTAATAATTCTCAGAAAACAATGGAAATTGCACATGGGGTGGGCAAATAAAACAATACAACTACAAATCAAACTACAGCATTATAACGTCATATAATTCATCATTCTAGCACGATCACATTCCCCTAAATGATTAATATTTTTCCCCTTCTGACCTAATGTCATTAGAGGTGTCAGAACAAATCTGGTCACATAAACATGAAAGGACTCATAGAATATTGACTACAGTCAGTGAGCAGGAAGAGCCTTGAAAAGTATAGAATGGCTTTGTAAGAAGTTGGTTTACTGGTTGAGAGGGATGAATCCTGTGATTTCTTCATTCCTATGCCATGCATTCTCTTCTCTGTATATGCCCTCTGCTGCTCAGCCAGTGTGAGTTTGAAGTAGTAGAATGCTGATGTGTGCATGGATTGAGAGAGTGTCAGTTCGAATGTGTGGGCTGAGCAGCAAGGATGCTGCTCCCGGTGGGGCTTCCTTCATACCTACTTATCTTGTAACCTGAGACTACCACTTTATGAATAAACCTTGATCTTCTTTCACCTATACTACTGGCTACCTTGCATCTTTAATTACTGCAAAACCCTACTCAATTAGCAACCACAATCCATGTCAGGGCGAGGCACAAGCAAAACCCCAAATTAACCTGTGCTCATCCCTTTGGTAGCTTGGCAAAGAACAGTAAGGTGTAACTAATAGGCAATGTGTAAAGTATTTTTGCAACATTTCAAACAGTAGCACAGTGAGAGCACAACACAAAAGGATCCCACACCAGACTAGAAATATAGAATGATTTTCAAAATCAAAACAAGATAAAAATGACAAAAATCCAATCAGTAGAACTGGAAATATGCAATTTTAAAGATTTTAGAGAAAATAGCGCCAAAAAGCCCAAAGTGCCAACGGTGGTTGTCTGGTTGCACTGGACAGGGACAAAGTCACAAGTTCAGGACAATCTTGATGGAGCTCAGGCCGGCTACAGGCTCCCACTGCGGTCCACTGTACACAGTACCTTAAATCTTAGTGCACGGTCTGAGCAGTGTTGCACTGCGAGACTCTGTGTCATCCTGCATTGGTTCTGAAGAAGCTGGGCAGTGAGGCTTTGTGAGGATTTGCATCGGGTCTGTGGAGCTGTGCGCCATAGCTTGGTGGGGCCTTGGCGGTGAGGCTTTGTTGGGTTCTGCATAGCTCAGCATCAATTCAGATGAGGCTTGCAGCTGTGTGGCTTTGCAGAGCCTTGCGTTGTTTTGCATCGGTTCCGATGGGGGCATCAGCTGGACTTGGCAGAGCACCTTCAGGTCCACTTCCAGGGGTCCAGGACTGGGGTGGCACCACAGGGCAATACTCACATATGTTAGAGTCCAGGTGCTTGGTTCAAGGTTGTTGGAAGCCTGTTGTGCCCCTGAGGCTTCCTATGAGGAGTTCAGCCAAGAAGCCATTAGAGTCACTCTGGGGTCCTGGGTTCAGTTTGTCCAGGTCCAGTCCTTCTCATCTAGGCAAGAGGGCAGCAGGCAGCAGTTCAGCAGGACAGCAGTCCTTCAGAGCAGAAGTCCAGCAGAGTGGCAGTCCTTTCAGCAGCACTGCAGTCCTTCTTCTTGGAAGAGTCCACAGGTCCAGAAGTGTACAGAAGAGTTGGTGTCTGAGGTCCAGTATTTATAGCCAGTAGAGTGTTTGAAGTGGGGAGAAGCTTCTAGAGTATTTTTCCCTTTGAAGTCCCAAGGCATCCTGACTTGCCTATTCTGGCCATATAATTAAAGAAGAGTGAACCAAACCCGTCTCAATGCCAGAGACTCACAAGGGTTTTCCTGGAAACCCTCAACCGTCAAATCGCTCCAACAGTGATCATCATCACCACTGGGGCAGCTTGATGGGTGGTGTCATTATTGGGTTCCTCAGCTGGGTACTACCTTCCCCAGGTGTATAGCGCCTCACCCCAGAGGGAGAGTGTCTGGTAAAGGATACTGGTGGGATCTGCGTAACAATTAATTACCTCCTATGCATTAAGAGGGATTATTTAATATGGAAGAAAGGAATAGGGGTAAGATTAAAAACAAGGTGTGATGCTGTTTGGACGCATTACCAATCCTAAACATCAATAGTGGTGGTATACATGTTTCAGCTGGGTCTGTGGCCTTCGTCAGGATCTATTTTGATTAGAACCCTTTTTGATTGTAGTCTAGGTGTTTTTGTGTAAGCTTTTCTTATAAACTTACAGCTATTCGTTATGAGTCATAACCGTGCAGCACGCGTGCCTGTGGCCTGCAGCAGAAAGAAGGAACAGAGAACAAAAGGAGATAAAGTAATTAGAAAACGAGTACATGCGGTATCTCATTTTGAGGATAACTCCATACTGTCCAGATATGTGCCTTTTTCTCTCATGCAGTGGTACCTTGGTAATACAAGGTACGGTAGGCTGCACTTAGTAAACTTTGTGTATGTGTGCATGTGTTCCTTTGTGTAGGTTGCATACATTCCTTAGTGTCGGGAAGCCCAGCACATTGGCTGTCAAACTCCGTATGAAAGTTCTTGCAAACTCAATCTAAAAACCGTGGGGTGGGGTATGCGAAAGATTAAAAATACCTGCTTTTGGGGGAAATAAGGTAATATCGGTACCAGTAGAGGAGTGCGAGGGGATGAAGTGCATAGTTTTGCCTTTTAGAGTTTTAGTTCAAATACTCTGCTAGTGTTTTGCCAGTTCAATAGAGGGAGAGGTCTAGCAGTTTTGTGGTAAGGCTAATCTCGGATGGGCTTGTTGTGGTGATGGTGGTATGCCTCTGTTATCAGTCCATGAGAATGGTCCTGCGGGTAAGTAAATAAATAAAAAACGGCATGGTGATGAAGAGGAAGAGGCAGAGAAAAAAAGCAGCAACTGGCATCCAAATTGGCAAGGACCCTCATATGAGGAACTGCCATTTCCATTTTATCAACCATTGTCACCACAGTCTGTTGGATGGATGAATCCGTACATGACAGGGCCCCCACCAAGATTCCCCTCCACCTACAGACTGCCTTTTTTATGGAGAGGCAGAGATGCCTAAAGAGGAAGAAATAAATAAGAATTGAGATGGGAAAACTCCGAACAGAGTGTGGTGACAAGGAGCCGGACGAAGCAACCAACACCAGGGACCAGCACCATTAGTCATTAGTTTTCAAGCTGACCGACATAACCCTGACAGAAGACTAACTCTCTATTTTGAACAAATGACGAGGCTTCGTTCCAACACCAACTTTGGACAAAGACAAAGACAATCCTGACAACAAAGGCAACACCAACGTGAGGAGCAAGTCCACATTTAACCCAACTAATGCAACGGTACCAGTCGAAATCACTGAACAGGGCCTTGTGAAGGAGATCAAAACCATCAACAACACAGATTTGGAACCCTTCCACAATATCACTAAAAGAGAACGACTGGGCTTAAAAGAACTAAAAGCCAACCAGGACTTGGTGATAAAACTGGCCGACAAAGGAGGCAGAATCGTCCTCCTGACAAAAGCTGACTATCATACCCAGTGCACCACACTGCTTACCGATACATGGTACTATGAACCCCTGACCGTGGACCCTACAGCTAACCCTACAGCTAGGCTACATAGAACAGAAACATTGAGAATATCATTGAAGAAGCAGAACTGAACAGCTGGATTTCCCAAAAAGAATAGGAATACCTACTCAAAAGACAACGAAAAATCCCCTACTTCTACTCACGCCCCAAATTGCACAAAAACAAGTCGCCACCACTGGGACCATGGTATCGGGCGGCGGCTCCATCTTGGAATCATTATCCTAATTTGCAGACCAGTACCTCTGTACCATCATGCAGCACATCCTGACCTATTTGAAGGATACTAGAGACTTACTCAACCTACTGAAAAATCAAGGCTACGATCCGACCACTCATCTTGCAGTCGGTCTGGACATCGAAAGTCTGTACATTAGCCTTCCACAAAATAAAACCTTGGAGACAGTTGAAAGTATACTATTCAGAGAAAATTGGCAGTACAACACTCCCAGACACTTTGTTCTAGAATGCTGCAGATCCCTGTTTCTCCAGACCCACAGCACATCAGTGGGAAGTACATTCATCCGCAGAGGTCTATATTTCAGCAGTTTTGAGGAAACACACAATCCTCAACATCTCCAACCCCTTCAAACAGAAGATACATTTTTGGAAACGGTATATCAACAATATTCTCATTATTTGCAATGAACGGAATCAACAGTTAAAGATTTCCTTTGCTGGCTGAACACACAGGACAACTATTTGACATTCACTTGTTCCATATACAGAACACAATTGGGATTTCTAGATGTGACCATCATTTCAGACAGCACCGGACTAAGCACTAAAACCTACTACAAGGCAACAGATAGGAACAGCTTGCTCTCATTAAACAGTTTCCACCCCTGCCCCCTGAGAGAAAATTTACCTTGCAATCAGTTTCTCAGGATTCACTGCAATTGCAGCTTCACACATGACTTTATTGAACAGGCTGAAGATCTAGCTAAGAGGCTAAGGGATAGAGAATACCCGAAGCACATCATCAAGTGTCACAAACATTCCAAAAATCAGAATAGAGAAAGCCTACTAAAAGAAACAGACAGAAGTTTGGATAATGATATCCTAACATGTGTCACCACTTAATGCACAATGTCTAACCACATAAAAAAGCCATCAATAAACATTCTAACGTCATCACATCTGGATCTCTGGACTGGCCAAAACCCAGATTCACTCACAACAGGGGCAAAAATATCCAGGACTACTTAGTACACACTCACAACCACCCAGAGGACTAAAAATCAACAACACTGTGTCCACTGTTTGGGGTTTCCAGCAGGTAACTGGGCATTACCCGTGAGCTCATGTACCATATGCCATTTGACAAAAGCAACAAAAACACTCACCCTCAACACTAACTTCACATGGGGCCTGAGGAGGCATACTAATTGCAACACGACGCATGTCATCTACATGATCACTTGCCCTTGCCACCTCAAATACATAGGCATGACATGTAGAAAAGTTAAAACCCGCATAGGGGAGCACCGCAACAACATCAGATGCGGTAAGACAACAACACGGATGAGTCCCCACTTCCTCGCAAGCAACCATACAGAAAATGTTCTGGAGTGGATCAGCCTGGAAACGCTTTACCACACGGACAAAAATGCAGAAAGAGTCCTGTTCCAGTAGGAACAATGATTGATTTACCATCTAAAAACTTTTCATAACGGCCTTAATGACAACATCCCCTGGCTGGCACTAAACCACCAGAAACACCCTGATTCCCTGCAGAAAAAGAAATCGCCAGTTAGAAGAATGCTATATTACAACCACATAAAAGGTGGCAGAAAAACATGATGATACATTATGAAATAACTGTCAACACTCTCACTTGATGTTCTAGTAAAGAACACCCCTACCAAATTTGGGTCAGAGAAACTATTTGTATGTTACTGGGCTCCATGTATGGCCCACTACCCCAACACTCACTGAAGAAAGACCTCTGAACTTTATTATGATCCTGCCCACAGTGGTGGCTAGTGACATTTGAAAGTGGTGGGGCTTAAAAGTTGTGGATGAGTGCCCTGTGGCGAGCGAGCCCACCTGGCATGAGAAGGGTTCGGTGGGAGGTTCTCCCCCGTGAACATTTTTAGAAAAGAGTGGGCAGATGGTGCATTTACAGGCAAACTTGAGAAAGCAAGAATGTTATTAAAGCAATTGTGAAAGTGTAGTTATGGCATCAATAAAGAGATTTCATATGATAATGAGTCAGTGCCAATATAATTTTAGCAAAGGCGCTCTTTCTTCATGGTATCTCACCAGTTTTTGCTGCTTTTTAATTCACAATGCTGTTTGTGCTTTTAAGCACATTTCTATTGTCAGAAGCCCTTCGCCTGCAGGTTTTGGGTTTCACATGACAATACTGCGCATTGCAAAACCGCTAGACTGTTAGACGAAGAACAAGACCATGCACACTAACACCATCCTTATCTATGCCTGGGGGTGTGCACTCACACTGTTTTGTTTTGATCAGCCATACTGCTGCTGCAGAGGGGAGTGGGGGAGAAAAGACATGACGGCGCCATGGGCCTGGTGACTCGGAAGAGAGGGGGCAGGGCTGTACATAATTATTTACATCACAAGAAGAGGAGAGAGTAGGCAATTGGCAAGTAATTCAATAAAGCGATATGAGGCTCAGGACACGACTCATGAGGTCAGTCAGGTGTCGTCTCTCTCTGTATGTCCAATCCATCTGAGTGTATTAATATAATAAATTATGATCTAAGTAGTATAAAAGGATGGGATTTATTTTGCACATTTTCCTGGCCTGCAATGTGTGAATCGCGACAGCTAAGCGCTACATAATTATGGTATTGACCACAATGTGGCAATGAGTCACAAAATGGGTAATTTTCCCAAAGGGCTTTATTTTTTTGCAATTCTGGTGGGCGAGTCACTTAAATCTAGAATCTGGCTCAAGCCAAATTTCTGCCTTAGCCCTTAGTCCCCTTTCTCACCGGCAGGACTTCAACACGCACAAAGAGGGGAGAGAGAGAGAGGCTGAGCAGCTAGGGCAGAAAGGCCAATCACTGCATGGCTTCACAATAAAGTCATACAGTGATTGGCCATTGTGCTTCCATTGCTTGCGGGTTGGACTGAGCCTCAGTCCAACCCGCACTGTCTGTTTAGTAGCCATTAAAGAGTGTTTTTGAGCCAATCTAGGCACTGCTCCCCTGCTGCCACACAGCATGACAGCAGTGCTAGGATTGGCCTGGGGATGACAACTCGCCGCTCATTAGGAGACTGGGGAGCTGTGGCTTTGATCCCCCCAGCTCGCTAATTGTGCAGGTTAGACTGCTCAAGAGTGCGCATGTCGGGCTGGCCATGGAAAGGCACCAGTCCAACCCGACATACGCAGTTTGTTGCTTACTGGTTTTTGTTGTCACTGCTCTGCTAGACTGCTCAGCTGTCAATCATTAATCCCACCCCACTCCCTAAGCCTGCCACATGCTCTGACTCTGAGGCTGAAAAGGAACAGCCCGTGGCTGAGACAGCTGACTGCTGTGGACTGGTTAAGTTGTTACCACAACTTGAATTCACATTTAATTAGGTCCAGGGGGGCAACAATATCAGCGGGGTGATGCCCTAATGCTCTCTCGAATAAACCGCCACTGCCTGCTCCAACTACTAGCAATAACACCAACACTTGCACGGGCTTAAGAACAGTCATCTGCCATCTGCCTCTGATAGGTGAGGTTCTATCTAACACAACTGACCAATATGCATAATCTAGTATGCTCTGATATGCACTTATTAGCATCACCAATAATTCATGATAATGTAGTTATAGCTTTTTCATAATATATCCTCCACACTGAGAAGTTTATCTTGACCAGAAACAAACGCAATATACATTATAAGAACAGTTATTTACCCCAATGAGGATGCTTCTATATCTATTATTCAAACAATACCATCACACCATCAGTGTCAATATAACCCCATTTAGGTCCTTTTTTAAACAGGTTACCCATAAATCTAGTAAATTTCAGAAATTGTACTCTTTCCAATAAGTCCTCAATGCTGAGTGTTTTTGACAAAAAACGACCATATTAGATGTTTTTCAGAACTAACGAATTCCCCTAATAAGCTTTCTTCTATGTAAATTGTGACAGGCATTACACTACACTATCAGCATTGTTTTGACCACATTCAGGCATTGTTTTAGCAAAATGCACCCAGTTATGAGGAACACTCACAGCACACCTAAATTTCATCCCAGCTATATATACCGAGGCACGGCACTCCATCCCCAACATGCAAGACGGGGAGGACGCTCGAGCGCAACAGCTTGGGGCTCTTTTTGAACCAAGTAAGTGACAGAGGGCTCCTACCCTCTTTATAACAAGTTGTGCATTACTGCTTATTTTAAACATGACTGCTTCTATAAACTATGCCAGTTATGTGGAGATAGCTGAGCTCCTCCAGAGTAAAAATTTATATTTTTAACATTGTCATAGTGTGTGATGACGATTCCATCAACCTCACCGGCTACCTATGAAGCAACACTTCCACTAATAAAAGGGTACTTTTCTTTCTTTTGAATACAGTTGCTTTCAATATTTCACAGTGACAACACTTTCAAATAGCAAAAAGGGACAAAATCAGGAATTACATCACCTTGCCCATTTTTATTTATTTACTTACCCACAGGACCATTCACATGAGCTAATAGCAGAGGCAGACCACCATCGCCACAACAAGTCCATTCAAACTTAGCCTTAGCACAAGACTGCTAAACATGTCCCTCTACTGAACTGGCAAAACACTAGCAGAGTATTTGTTCTAAAACTCTAAAAGGCAAAAATATGGCAATCATGCCCTCCTACTCCCCTACTGAGTAGGTACTGGTATTTTTAATCTTTCACATACCCCCACTGGTATTTTTAATCTTTCACATACCCCCACCCCACGGTTTTTAGATTCAGTTTCTGAGAACTTTCATAGGGAGTTTGACAGCCAATGCGCTGGTGCACCCAATACTAAGGAATGCCTGCGACCTAACACAAAAGAATGCATGCACACCTACACAAAATTTACTAAGTGCAGCCTACCACACCTTGTATTACCAGGGTATCACTGGATGAAAGAAACTGGCACATATCAGGACAACATGGTGTTATCCGCAAAATGAGATACCACATCTACTTGTTTTCTAATTACTTTATCTCCTCTTGTTTTCTGTTCTTTCTTCCAACTGCAGGCCACAGCCACGTCTGCCGCACAGTTATAAGTCATAAAGGAGAACCATAAGTTTACAAGAAAAACGTAAGCAAAAAAACCTAGACTACAATCAAAAAGGGATCTGATCAAAATAGATCCTGACGAAAGTCACAGAACCATAGAGTCTTTTCCACGGCCGAAACATGTTGACCACCACTGTTAGTGCTTAGGATTGGTAATGCATTCAAACAGATTCAAGATGGAGTTCAGACTTAGTAGATGCCTAGTGTGGCATGGGCCAAGAAAACATAGTTTTGCACATCACAGCATTATCATTTCAATTGCAATATGTTCATGTTAATATTGAAATATGATTTAAATCCGAAAGTAGCTACATCAGCACGGAAATCTTGATTTGTGTGTCTTTGTATATCTCAAAATGGATTTTGCATCAGGGCTGCACCACAAATGTGTAACAGAAAAATTATACAAAATGAATATGCACAGAGAGATTATCCGACATTCGTTAGTGGCTGGCTCAATCTTCGCTTCCACAAAAGAAAGTCATACATTTACTTCAGTCCTTTGCAGGGGTAAATCTCTGATGGTTTCCAAGGTGGGAATGTTCAGAGAAGAGTCTGTGAATGCTCACTCTTGAATCCTCTCATTTTCAGCCCTTTTGTGAGGCTTCCGACTAAGTAATTGTGCAAAGTTTTAGCATACAACTATACATCAGCAAAAGGATTTACGCCCGCCAGCTATGTTTTTGTGGATTTATGTCAGGCATAAATGAAGCCATCTTCGGTCATAAATACATTTTACGTTCATAAATATCTTTGAGAATTAGGCCCAAAATGAGGGGCTGTGAATGAAATCCTTCAAGGCTGAATGAGGTGCGAGAGGCAGCATCTGAAGTACGTGTAAATACTTCCATCCAACCTTCACCCAGAGAATTGAAGTACTCTCAAGAGCACCTGGATTTCTGCCACTCCTAAGGAATTGTGGGGGGAAAAAAAAGAAAAAATTCATAAATCTCGAAAGAAGTACGCCATATATTTTTTCAACAATGCTGCCTTCCTAACTCTTAGTGCTTTAATAACATGACCAGCACTCTACATTGTGACAGATGCAATCGGTGAAAAAAGACATGAAAGTGGCTGCATTATTGCTAATTCAGTGTATTTACTAATAACGTGCAGCCCACACGCTGCACTGAAACTCTGTAAACGTTAATTTGAGCATAATACATAATACTGCAACCGCTTTCATATTCTTCCAGCGAGGCTGCATCTCACCATGACTGCATTCGTGTTTATTTGAGATACCTGATTCTATTTCCTTATTTGTTGTCCAAATGATTCAAAATGAATTCAAGTAAAACCTACTAAGTTTTTAATAAATTGGGTTCATATGCTGAATATCAGATTTGTAAACATTGGGTTAAACCAACCCTCCTACACTCTGGTTAGTTTTTTTTTCAAAAAGTAGAATTATTTTCTGAATTCTCATACGGCAATGCAACCTGATGAAAGGATTACTTCAAACGAATCTTCAAACAGGAAGTGTCGAGATAAGGGCTTATGTCATGTTTGGACGTAGTGACTCCAAAATCAATATGTTCTTCATTCTCGGGGTCATTTGCGGTGGATAACTTGTGAAACAGTTCAAAGGGGCACATTATTAGACTGGAGTTAAAACACTTGTGGCTTAATTAAGATAGAGATTGACATGTCTTTAAAGTTTTGTCATCACACTTGAAGCACAATAAATCGGTATTTAACAGAACACCAAAATGTGAACTTGGCAGATATTATGAGTGGCAACGTTGTACGAAAGAGGTCTGTAAAGACAATAAGGATTTAAATTAACATTTAAGGACAGACAGTTACTCATCTACATGGACAAACGTATTAAGTTCAATTTCTCTTGCAGATTTTTTGAAGCAGTGAATTGAACAATAATTGTCTCCCAGCCTTGAGATTCCATGTCACTGTCTGTGTCCCAATAATTTATCTATACAATTAAAAAGGTTATTTCGCATATGATTTTAAAGCCGAATTTTAAATGTACATCTAAAAGGTAATGCTTCAACATATCTAGCAAACAGGCATGCTATTGGAAAGAAGTTAAATAATAATGCAATAAAAATGCATTAGAAATGGAAAATTTTGATTTTATTGTCTGATGTATTATGTTTAATGAAGTATAACTTTTTAGTACATATGATTTTATAAGGTGCTTTGAGCGCCAAGATGCTCTAGGCATTCACTCAGTAAGGTTGTGCACAGTGAAAGTTTACCAAAGCTCGTGGTTTATATTATCTAGTGTAGAAACAATGTTTACAATTTTCTTGTGAATTTAGGATAATTCTCAATATTTCTTTGACTTATCTGTGGGAGGCTCTAGAGCTTAGAGACCATGCGCAAGTTCTGTCCTGGTCTTACAGGTCCAATTAGTCAAGAAACAGGGTCACGTTAAGACCCTGGTGAATAATACAGTTTACATTTGAACCGCTCATCATTTTCTTTTTCACCAATCATGCTAGAATGGACAATTTATGATATGTACTTGGAATAAGAGTGACCAGATGGGCAGTGAGCTTCGGAAGCTGTCTGATAAATTGCTTTGAAAGACTAAGATTCAGATTGTTACAACAGTCCAAGTGTAATATGTGCTATCAACTAATGAACTTCTAGGCACTTTGCCTGATATTCAATGGTACTCGAATACCAGAAGTGATGCAGAATGAAAAGATAATATATTTTAAAAGAAGAGATGAGAGCACACAAATACTGACAAGGAAACAGCTTTATGCTTGAAAGATAAACATATGTTAGAAATAATCTGTTTATTGCCTCACAAATAAGACAGAGTAAATCAAGTTTCAACACAGTTTGGAAGTTTGGAGAAGGAGTCTGATGAGCAGATGCGGGTGGCTGATACAACAAGAAAGGAGGGTGCATTTCCTCAAAGGGAAGGGGAGCTATAAAGCTGTAAGTCGGGCTGGAGGGTAGATCGGTGGATCTGGGGGGATCCAAGTGATCAGACTTGAATGCCCTTATACATCCAGAAGGGTGTCATGCTTCTTCATAGGGCGGCACCTCTCAGGCAGGCACTGCAATGCTCGATGGGCCCCTGAGTGGGGGATCTTTATCAGAGTGCCATGATTGAACTGAAAGAAAATTTCTTTCAATTTCAAGATCAACTTTTCCATCAAATAAAAGGCACCGCGATGGGAAGCACCTTTGCTCCCAGCCTGGCTTGCCTGTGTATGGCGGACTTCAAAATGCAGTTTATCTCCACAGATACAAACCCATAGACTATCAATATCATCCTATGGTGCTCCTACATAGATGATATTATAATCTTCTGAGGGGCAAAATCGACTCCTGCGAGAATTTTCTCACCTGGATCTACTCTCTGAATCCTTACTTGCGGTTTGGAAATATAATCTCTATGAGTAAATTACCGTTGTTGGACCTTAAGATCTCAATAAACACTGGGACCTTGTCTAGTAACACCTTTAAGAAAACAACAGACTTCAAGAGCCTTTTGCTTTACAATAGCCACCATCACAAGGCACTCCGTGACAACCGCCCTTACGGGCAGTTCCTCCGCCACAATGCAGTGACATCAGGGACTATGATCATCAGGCTACTGAATTGAGAACCAACCTTAGAGCCCGCAACCACCCTTCAAAAACAGTGAACCAAGCCCGCAAGAGGGCACAGAATAACAGCAAAGCACTTCTTGAATTGAGGGTTAAACAAAATGAGGACATAAACACATGCATCACCACATTTACCCCCAACTGTAACCGTATGCAGAAAAATATATGGAAGCATTGTCCAATTCTCCATTCAGGCACTTTGAACTTTGCTCCTCCACGCTTTGAATTCAAACGCATGCAGAATATTAGAGATCTAATACACACAAGACCACTTGCCACCTCTAGATCTTAACAATACACATTATGGAACCTTCCCCATCACAGGACACTTTCTCTGTAGGTCCTGAGGGGTCTGTCACCTTACAGACACATCAAAAGAGATCACACTAGACCACACACATTCTTGGATGCAAAGGGGCCACACAAATTGTAATACAAAAAACTGTGTATATCTTATCCATTGCCCATGTATGCTCCGATACATCTGCATGACCACCAGACCGATCAAAACTAGAATCACCAAACCAGTAATATTCGATGCAAACACAGCACCATCAATATTATCGTCCACTTGCTGGCAAATAATCATGCACCTGATGACCTCAAGTGGACCATTTTGGAAGCAAACACCCAGTGGGGCAAACGCACGTTGTTTTGCAAAGGACAACAATGGGTGTTCCGCCTCTCAAACCCACTACAAGGGGTTAAATTATGACATACCCTGGAACAAGCTTCATACATGACAGTTCTCTGTCACCAATTGAGCTAGGTGTCCTGCCACCCCTAACTTACAGTAATCTCCAAATTCCCACTGCTAACACTTGCATGAACTCATGAACCTTATATTACCGTTAGTGGGTTACATGTTTATTGGACTTTAGGCAGCACTATATTCCCAATGTGCCTCTGTACCTTTTTTAAAACCCTGTGGCAACCTGGCCCTTTGACTTGTTTACCTCCTGTACCATTTCTAGGCCTCACAAATGTGGACATCTGTCATTTGACCCTCTTTGGTTAAAATACCTCATGTGGCCTCACACGCTGGATTCGGTTCATCCCGGACCTAATAGTGCACTATTCACATGTTATCCCAGCACCACTTAAGCATCCTAATATGGCCACGGCAATGTGAGCTGGTTGAGTATCCCTTGGTCATACTCTAGCAGCACGTCACGGTGCCACTCTTTGCCGGAGAACGCAATTTCTCCCTCTGCTACAGAACCTGTCAAGTTCACGGGCACAACAGCCTACTAATTTACTCATTAGCAGTGCTTCTCACTGCAATTCTTTGCCGATGCCCGCACCTGCTTCAAGTTATGACTCGCACCGGGAGACAATTACCCTCCTTCGTCACCTATTTAAATCCACTGCCAAGTACCAGATAGTCCCTACAGGATGGCAGAGAATGGTAGGTCCCGGGTGATTAACTGGGTGGTCCACATGAGTACACTGCATTTTTAAAAATTGCCGACTAGGCGGCCGTGTTCTGCCATCTTGCTTCACATTGAATTGTTTCAAGTTTCAAGTTTATTTATTTAGCATAGTTACTAAAAACTATTGCAACATTTAAAAATAGCCAATAAAACTGTTTATGCGCCGGTAAAACCAATAATACACATAATAAAATGCTGTACAGTACGTGCATAACTGTGGTTAAAATAGAGGATGAAGCCATAGGAGTGCATCAATAATACACGTAATAAAGTGCAGTGCAGTCTTTACAATACATCGGTAGAACAAGGAATACACGTGGTAAGGTGCCATACACTGCTTACATATTGGTGATGGTACCTAATGAATATGGCACCAGCTAATATTTTCTACATAAAAAAGATGCTCTTTTCTTATTGCAGCGACCAGCTTGTGAGCCAGTGTCTACACAGGCAACATATTACTAAAATTGCTGATGTTGGATTGTCGTTTTAGGCATTTTCTGTTTTGCCAGCGTAAGAAATGTTACTGTTCTGCAGTTTAGTTGCGTGGCCCCCGGGTCAAAGCATGTCAGCACCGCTTGCCTCCTAGTGCAAATTCCTTTCTGCTTGAAGGGGGCCTTTAGCAGCTGTGTCCTCTCTTGCTGCAGCTCCTTGCATGTGCAGATTAAGTGCAGAATGTCTCCTTGTTCCGTGCCGTACAACCTGCAAGTGCTTTGGGTCGATGCCCTCAGCCAGGGTGGGAGGTGCCGAGTGCATGGAAGAATGCCCAGTCTATGCCTTAGGAATTTTATTTTTATTGGTTTGGGATAACCCTGATTGAAGTATTTTTGAGGTGCGAGTGTTTTATAGGAATTTAGGGTCATCCAGTCATGGGATCTGGCTGAGAAGGTTGCCTTGTCCTCCACCAGTGAAAGTTGTTTTACGCATTTCAAGACCAATTTTCTGAAGGTTAGGTGATGAAGCTGTGTGTTCCAGAGATCGGTGAGCCTGGCAGTTTCCAGAGATTCCTGTAGGTAGCTTCTTGCGGGGATGTTTCCCTGTGCTGGAGTTCTTGCCATAGTAGTTGGTTTAAGGTGTCTGAAGTGGAGGATCTGATCTTATTCCAGCAGATAATGTAAGTGCCATACCTGGCCAGGGATTGTTTTAATAAGCCGAACTCCAGCCTTATTTGAGCTGGTGAGGTGTAGGTCGGGAGGCTAAACATGGTTCTGTATGCTTTGACTAAATTGCTATCCAGTAAGTTGGCGTATCTACCCCGCATTGCTTGGCTGCTATAGGTTATTGCAGGGAGTAGTTTTGCTTGTGCTACCTTCAGGAGAGGGCTCAGTGCAGGCCCGGCCAGTTTAGATGCGAGATTTTTCATCGATATTGCTATGACCATCCCTCTCCTTCTGATTTCTTCTTTCTGGCACGCGAAGGACCCTTCTTTGTCAATGGTGACGCCTAGGTACTTGTATTCAGGTGTTGGTTCAAGCTGTGTACCTCGCAAGTGCCATCTCCTCTGCCATTTCCTTTTGTTGTTTACCGTCATTGTCTGTGTCTTCCTAAAGTTGTTTTTTAGATTATTCTCTGTGGCATATTTCTGCATTTCGATGAGTAGATGTTGGAGACCAACATAAGTATGACTGAGCAGCGCTACATCATTGGCATACATGAGATTGGTCAGTATTTTGCCTCCTAGCCTCTCTTCTCTCTCTTTCTGCGTGTGTCCAATGGCGCCGGGAAACCTCCGGGTAGCTGTGCGCCTTATAAAATAAAATTAATAATAATAATAGCCTGGATGCATGTGAGTTGCAGGTATTAAGAGCTTGCGGAAGGTCAGCCATGAATAGGTTGAACAGGGTGGGTGCAAGCACGCAACCCTGCTTCAAGCCTTTGGTTGAAGAGACTCTTGAAGAGAGGTGAGTCCTGCCACCCAATTTCACCTGAACCCAGGTTTCTGTTTGGAGAAGTGACAAGGTGTTTAGGATGGCCTGTGGGATTCACAAGCGCTCCAACTTCCCCCACAGTCTGCCCCTCTCAATGTTATCAACTGCAGCACTGAAGTAGATAAAGCATAGATGTAGTGGGAGGTTGGCAGTCTTGGCAGTCTCGATGAGTAGGGAGATTGCGAGAATATTTGTTGGTGTGCCTGCCGTTTTGCAGAAGCCTCTCTGATTTAGCGGTATTATCTCATTGTCCTCTCTCCAGGCTGTGAGATCCTCTAGGACATTGCCCGCAAAGTATTTTGCTTCATTGTCAATCAGTCCTACCAAGCAATAGTTGCTCGGCAGGGCTTTGTCGCCATTCTTGTAGATTGGAACAATTGTCGAGCCTTTCCATGATTCTGGTAATCTGCTTAATAACCTGACTTCCGAGAACAGAGGTTGCAGGATGTCTGCCCAGCCAGCTGCCTTCGCTTTGAACTGTGCCGGTGGGATGCCGTTTGGGCCCAGAGCCCCTTCTTTTCACCCTTTTGCGATCTGCTTTTCTATTAAAAGTGGCATTGGGTCGCTGGCCTTGCGTGCCGGTATGTCGTCTATATCAGGCATGTTCGGCACTGGCGTCTCATTAGAGCCCGCTCCTGAGTGTTCTGTTGTTGGCCGTCTATTAGAGTCCAATTTGCGGACGCCACCAATTTGATGGTTGAAATGCTTAATTAAAAATTCAACCCACATTTCTTCTGAGATCTGTGACGAAATTCCCTCATGGTGAGGGTGGATTATAGCGTTCACCGTTTTCCAAAAGCTGGTGCTATCATTGTGGTTTATGTCATGGAGAAGCTTTGCCCAAGTTGCATTTTCTTGCTCTTTATTAATTTCCCATTTCAATTTTTTGAGTAAGTTCCTTTGTTTCCTCAAGAGTGATCAGGCGCTTAAGGCCCCTGGCTGTCTTCTCAAAGCGCTTAAGGTGCTGTTTATTGATTTTTTGAGAAGCTTTAGGTGGTCTCTTTGTGCTTTCGAGATCCTATTTCTCCGCCTCGGAGCCTGGGAGTGATCTTTTTTTGTTGATGGTGCGGCCCAACGGTTTAGTAATGTGGCAGTAAAATGTTCTCATTGGGTTATTTGGCCTGTTGCTTGTGACTTGAAGAGCTCAATTGATGATCCTGACAGGGACTCTGCGTTGGATGCTGTACATTTGATACTTCTTAGGTTTGAGGTATAGATAGACCCCAGGGCTGGTTCTCGATGGATGGAGATAGGTGCAGTGGCTAGTAGCAGAGTTTCTTGTGGACGGGGATCGCTCTCCCCCTTGTCCCCCATTCTGAACCCAAGGATGTGTGGAGAGGCTTGCAAACGTGTAATCTAGTATGGAGCTTGTTGTAGAGGAGTAGTATGATGGGACGGGAGGCGAGTCTTCGGGGAATCTGCCATTGAAAGCTTTGAAGTGTAGGTGTTCTAAGTCTTCCAGAAGACAGCTTTTTTTTTGTGGCTCATGCTTCCGTGAATTGGTGCACATTGAGTCGGAATGTTGAAAATTGTGTATTGGATACAAACCTCCTCGCCCCGATGTGCCGAAGAGGTATTGGTTTAGGTCCCCAGACAGGATAAAGTTTGAGGTTTCCATCTCAGTTACATACTATGTTACTTGGTCAATTAGCTTTTTTGAATCGTTCGGTTTTTGTTTTGGGTGAATGTATATGTTGGCTAAAACCACCTCTGTTTGTTCGCCCTTGAGGAAGATGGTGAGCTTGACTGCTGTGATAGCTGCTCACATTGAATTGAGATTATTAAGATTTTCTACCTTCTACCAGTTCTTTTTCTGCAGCCATAGCACAGCACCTACCTAACGGACACTGCAACGACTATTAGAGGGTAAGATCTCTCTTCCCTTATCTTTATTTAGAACCACACCTGTACATTTAATCTGGCACTCTATGTGTAAAGTTATTACTTGGCCTGGGCAATTGACTGACTACCTTATGTTGATGTTTATATATTCACTCAGTAGCGGCTGGCAGGGAACAGGGGTGGAGGGGCGGTGGGGGAATAGAGAGGAAAAATACAAAAAAAATTCCACTTACCTCCTCGCAGCCGCCGTCTCTCCACTGCTGTCTCTCCACTTCCTTGGCGAGTCACGGATGCAGGAAGCACTCAGGCTCCCCTAAGCCATTCACAATGCTGCAATGCAGTGTTCTGATTGGTCGGAGCACCGTGGTTCGGTGGTCAGACGGGGACAGGGAGCCTGTGCATGTTCCCCACCAGGCTGTGCATTATAGCCTGGTGGGGAACATGCAAAGTGAGCAGGCTGTTTGGCCGGCCCAAGACGGCCGGCCAAACCGTCATGCGCACTTGGAGTGTGCAAGCCACTCCTCCCCCTGTGCCACCAGCCCTGCCCCACCCTAACCCAGCCTGAACCTACAAAAAATAAAATGATAATAACGATGTTATTATCATCTTACTTTTCCTGCTCTGAGAGCAGTGGGCCGATGCTTCTCTGCTTTAGCAGAGGAGCCTCCCATGTATACACTTACGATGTGTGTTCACTTGCCTGTATTTTTAAATGTGTGGGCCTGTTCGATGTGTTTTTGATTATGTACGTTTATAAAGTAGGGCTATTATTGGCCCCTAGCATGTTTTATACCAGTGGGCAAAACTACGGTCCTCAGAAAATGGTTGACTAGTTGCACATCACTAGTGGAGTGGTTGACCATTAAGGCTAGTGGCAACACTCCTTTAAAAGCTGTCTCCCTGCTTTTTCTCATTTACAGGTCAGAACTCATTTGTCCTGTACCACAGCAGGTACAGTAGACTTTATTTGATTGGGCACCTTCACTGCGCCATCTTTATCCCAATCACTTGTAGGGTAGGTATATATGCCTGGTCCTGACGAAATGCCATTGAAACTGCTGGGCACCCAGGCATGAAACATGTTGACCCTCCATCAATCTTGTTAAAGCTGTCTAGGCACCTCATTTCCTGCAACAGCTTGCTTGTTTTTACTTTGTCCAGGGGCCCACTTTATGAAGGTTTTTTCTCTGTACCCCTTAGGCTAGCTTAAATCACCTACGCACCACCCTACATTCAGACCCTCACTTGCACTCATCTTTATGGCTAAGAGATCAGAATATCTCTGATAAAGAGCCCCCAACTGAGGGGCCCGTCTGTTTTTTTTATCGCCGGCCCAACGAGAAGCAGCTCTACGACGAAGCATGACACCGTTCTGGGTGTGTGAGGGCATTTAGGTCTGATCACTCCGATCCCCCTAGATACCCCTGATCTACCCTCCAGTCCTAACTGACAGCTTTATATCCTCCCCTTCCCTTTGAGGAACTGCACCCTCCTTTCTTGTTGCATTGTTCATTTAGGAGCTCGGGTGCTGGACCTATTTAACCGCTCTTTGTCCCTCCTTTGATGTTTTGAGGGTGGTTGACATACAGTGTTAACCTTAAGTTGGGAATGTTCTAGCAACACACAAGGTAAGTCAAATGTGTTGTGAAGATAGGACAACTCTGTGATGCACATGCTGGCCTCACAGGCCGCACCTCCATGTGGTATGCTCACCCATACTCACAATTCTATAGATGGAGGCTGCCACGAGCTCGATAGAATTAGACTGACGGAAGCAGTTGGATGCATAGTGTAAACATGTATTACCATACTAAACATAGTCCAGACAGCCAGTTCCATTTAAGGCATTCACATTCTTCATCCCCCTATTTTTGTAAGGTCTGTGCAGCTGCTAGCCGGACCTAAAAAATAAGGCAAATATCACATTGTATATAATGGAAGATGAAAAGACAGTCAATGGCCCAGTGCATTCTTAAGGCAGTAAACACATTGAGGGCTTCTCTTCAGGACAAGTTTGAATTTAATTTCCCATTTTCTGGTAATTCAAGCCATGATGCCAAACAGTACTGAATTATATGTCGAAGGGTGGGCAAGAGAAATAGACAGAATTAAGATAGAGAATAAAAAATCATTTTCTCAAGGGCCCCTTGGAAGGTGAGGGCCTTGATCTATTGCTCATGCCTCAAAACTTCTATGCACTGGCCATGATTAGTTTCCAAAGTCCACAGCAGGCAGTACCATATCGGGCTGGTGCAGCACATATTCCATCTGCCCAGAGGCGTATTTGCAATCAACAGCCTTCTCTTCTGATGGGGCTTTCTGTCCTTCCACCAGCTCAGCCACTGTAAATGCTATACTTTTTATACTTATGATTTGGATAAGCTCTATGGGATTGCCAGCCAGAACTAAAAAACATAGGGGCATATTTACAAGCCCCTTGCGCCACTTTTGCGCCGCCGTTGTGTCACGCATGTGACGCAGCGGCGACGCAAACCACGCGCCGCGTTGCGCTATATTTACAACGTGACGCATCTAGGGAGATGCGTCACATAGTAAACCCTGCGCCACATGAAACCTGCGTCAGGTTTCATGTGGGCGCTACCGGCGCAGGGGGGCGATCCGGCGCAGGAACGCCTCGGCAAAGTGACGTAGTGAAATCTACAAGATTTCACGCAGTCACTTTTCGACAGCTGGTGCGTCAAATCCTTACGCCTGCTTCAAGCAGGCGTAAGGATTGACGCACCATGTTAGGAGATAGGAAGGTTGGAACAGTGCTGGAGTTGCGTCGCGCTTGCGACACAACTTCAGCACTGCGCCAACCTTCCGCCGGCAGATGCGTCATGCATCTGCTTATCCTTGCGCCATGATGCGCCGCATTGTAAATGCGGCGCATCGGACGTGGCGCAAGGGTAAACTTGCGTGACGCATTTTCCCTGCCGCATCCCTGCTGATATGCAGGGATGCGCCAGGGAAAGTAAATATGCCCCTCAATACTTACAATGCTCTCTATGCAAAGCCACATGATGTGTCCGACCCAGAGAACCTGCTAGAAAAATCCCATTCACATATCAACAAAAAGACATGTCAAAGTTTCCACTTCAATAAATAAAATGGGAAACTACGGAACAACATAGTAACAAGTTGCTTGACATGAATCATGGCAAACTGTAAAGTTCTGTATTGAATGTGGCATGCAATTAGTATCCATGTAAGACCAATGGAGACATTGAGTATTATGCAAAGATATTATAATTCTGTATTTTAGACAAATATTTGAACAAATTAAATGAAAACACATTGAAAACACATTTGAAATGAAATGAAATGAAAACACATTTATACAGCGCAATAGCTACCCTGAGGCATCCCAGTGCTGCAGACGAACGTGGACAAAAAGGAGAGTACAGTAGTTTAGAGGTGGTTATTGAATAGCAGGGTTTTTAGAAGTTTGCGGAAGGGTAGGAGATTGGGCTCCGACCGCATGTGTAGAGGGAGGGCGTTCCATAGTTTGGCGGAGTTGTAGGAAAAGGAGCGACCGCCGCATCTCGCTCTCTTTATTTTGGGGAGTAAGGCGAGAGAGGAGGACGCTGATCGGAGCTGTCTGTTAGGTTGATAGGGGGTAATCAGCGATTGGCTGACTGCCGGGCCACTCTTCCAGAGGGCCTTGTGGGCAATGCACAGGGCTTTGAATTGGATTCTCTCCCTGACTGGTAGCCAGTGCAGGCTCCTTAGTGCCGGGTTTGCTGAGTGTCGACGAGGGGTCTGGAGGAGTGTGCGGGCTGCACAGTTTTGAATAATCTGGAGCTTGCGGGTGGTGTATTGGGGGGCCCCTAGATATAGGGTGTTCCCGTAATCTAGGCGTGATAGAATAAGGCCTTGGACCATAATTATTCTTGCCTGAAACGGGAGAATGGGGAGTGTTTTACGTAGCAACCTCAGTAATCCATAGCAAGAGGCCGAGAGTTTTGCTGCTTGATGATTAAAATCAAGGGAGTGGTCCAGCCAGATGCCAAGGCTTTTAATCTGATTTTTGGGTACTGGGGCGGGGCCAAGGCAGTTTGGCCAGAGTAATTCCGAGTTGAAGGAGGGAGTGTTTCCTAAGAGCATAAGCTCGGTTTTGTCCCCATTGAGTTTTAAGCAGGAAAGTGCCATCCAGTTGGCAACCTCCTCTAGGCAACTTCTTAGGTTGCTTGCTGTCTTCTCTGGGTGGTTTAAGGCCACCACAAGCTGAGTATTATCGACATAGGTGATGATTTTTATGCCGAAAGGGAGGACAATCTCAGCTAGGGGGCTCATATAAATGTTGAACAGAGTGGGGCTCAGGGAAGAGCCCTGAGGCACACCACAACTGAGGGGCATGCTGGTGGAGACAGCATCGCCTTCAAAGACCTGGAAGGAGCGGTCAGCTAAAAATTATCTTAAACAGGCGATGGCACCGCCTGAAACTCCCAAGTTCATAAGTCTGTGAATCAGCATGTCATGGTTTACAGTGTCAAATGCGGCACTTAGGTCGAGAAGGATAATTGCCGCAGAGCCCCCTTGATCGAGGATTTTCCTGGCCTCCTCGGTTACTGCGAGGAGGGCGGTTTCGGTTCCATGTTGGGGACGGAAACCAGTCTGTGAGAGATCAAGTAGGTTGTTAGTTTCTAGAAACTCTACCAGTACTGAATTGACAGGTTTTTCTAAGATCTTACTCAGCCATGGAAGGAGGGAAATCAGATGATAGTTACTAAGGTTGTCTTGGTCTAGGTTGGGCTTCTTTAAGAGAGCCTTGACCATAGCACGTTTCCAGGGGGGGGAACAACGCCAGAGGAGATGGAGGCGTTAAGTAAGTCGAGGATGGTAGGTAGGATGTTTCCTATGACCGGTGCCAGGGCTCGTGGGGATGCAGGGTCTAGGGGGAGCCAGATTTCACCCGGTGCATGATGGGGTCTAAAGTGGTGAGGTCAAGAGGGGGGAGGGTATCCAGGGTGGCTGGTGATCCGGATCCTGGGCTAGTAATGGCAACCGAGGCTGGTCCGGACTGAGTTGGGGAAAAGGTGGAGAATATTTTTTGTATTTTCTGGTAGAAAAATTCCGCCAGGTTATTGCAGCGGGATTGGGCATCGATCGGGTTAGGTTGTTTCTGAGGCAGTTTAAGGAGAGTTTTGGCAATCCGATAGATTTCCTTGGGGGAGTTAGAGGCTGCATTGATTTTGCCTTCGTAAAAGGCCGCTTGAGCGGCTTTGATTTCGTGTTTATAGGTTTTTATTGCCTCCCTATAAACGGATTTACTAGGGGTGGAATAGTCAAGTCTCCATTTCCTCTCTAGCCTTTTACAATGTCGTTTAAGTTCCCGTAATTTAGGGGAATACCATGGGGACGTTTTGGCTCTACATCTTTTTTGAGAGCACTTTATGGGGAGCACCACATCTAGGGAGCTCTGGATCCAATAAACCATTCTAAAAGATGTAAAAATAAATGATAAGTTATTGATAATGCAAGACTAAAGTTCAAATAAGAGCTTCTAGGGGCATAGAAAATTGATGATACCCAGCAGTGTGGTCCGTTGCTTTCATGCCCGCTCCACCTGCACCTTATGTGGCACCTCGTCTTTAGACAGCTGATAAACGTGACCCCCCCAAGCCATTCAGGCCATCCTTAACACCACCCTCTTTATGTACACTTGATCAGGTAAATATGACCCCTTAGGCCATTCCCACCGCTCCAAATATTATGTGCTCCACTAGTACCCTTATTCAGGACTCCAACCTGCTAACCATGAATCCTTAAACAGTATCACACACTCTTTAATCTGGTAAATTTCCATTGCCTTTGAGCTTCCAGTCTCTTGTAGATGCGACCCCCCTCCCAGTGCTGGAGTATATGGCATAATCACGTGAGATTTTGATCTCTTGCAAGATTTGGTAGCCATTTTGGGCACAGTAGTATAAATACGGCACCCAACGCACAAGGTCTTGATTGGCTTCAAAACCCCATTCCAAGAGGAAGGTCCTTGTCTCTGCTCTTCCCGTTCAAGAAGGTTGCAGGCACCTGCTTTGGCCTACTCCGGGGCCTGAGGCCCAGGTTGGGGTTCTTCGATCCACCCACCCGCCAACTGATAGTCCAGGCGACTATTTTGTCCAGACTGGACTACTCCAACTCACTCATGTTAGACGCTAATAAGGCAGAAGTGACTCGTCTTCAGCGAGTCCAGAATGCAGCCGCCCGAGTCTTGTTGAGGATCCCTAGAACTTGTTCCGTGACGGGTGCAATACGCCGTCTACATTGGTTACCCATTTCCAAAAGGATTGAATTCAAAGCGCTATGCCTGACTTTCAAAATACTAAAGCTTTCATCCCCTGAGATTCTGTCTAATCTGTTGGTTCCTTATGTACCCACCCGTCAGCTACGCTCTGCTGAGCAATATTTGGCTACGGTCCCTCGGGTGATGCGCCTTAGAGCTGGGGGCCGGTCTTTCCGGTTTCTAGCCTCGAAACTGTGGAATACCCTCCCTATCCAGATTCGCCGTCTGGATTGCTTGCTAACCTTTCAGAAGGCCATCAAATCCTACCTGTTCCCCTTGGTCTAGCCTCTAGTCTTCTACTGACACTGCTACCAGCGCTGGGACGCCTCTTCACTGAGGCAGCTGCACGCTATATAAGTATAATTAACATAACATAACATAACATAACCATGCATCAACTTACCTGAGGGTGAGTATTGGAAGGTCCTCTCCTCGACTCCACGCAAGATCTTCAAGACTTGAGAAATTGTAGTCACCGGCTCCCCGCGAGAAGATAAAGGAAAAAAGACTAAATTGAACGAATAGCTGCACTTGTGCAGCAACAACAGGTCAGTGCACTGAACCTGAAGGTTCCAAACCTACAAAATCTTATTGAACATGCTCACCTGAGGCTACCAGAGACATTGTTGACACTACAGGCCAAGAATCATTTGCATTTTGGAATAAGGAGCATTGTTCCAGGAACTGTAAAGGACACTGCACAAAGTACTGAGTGATCAAAGAATTCAGCCATTTACGGCAAAGTCAGAAAGAGCCTTCTCAGTCATGTGGAAGGCTCCACACTCATGGCAGAATCTCTGCAATGAGAAAGTGCAGTGCGGAGATTCCATCACGAGTGAAGAGACTCCGCCATGACTGCAGAGACTCTTTCTGAATTGGGCCCTTAGTGTTTGTTGACCTATCAGGTACACCTTAGGAAAAGAACTGGGTGAGTTCCTAAGTAGATGTAGAGACTGCTCGAATGTACGTGTACAAACCATGAGTGTATTGCTATATTAAAACTATTGTTGTGTCTGTGTTTCTCTAGAAAACTTAGTGTGATCCCAGTGAGAGCAGAAGCAAAAGACTCGAGTATCAGGTTGTCGGCATGCAGCTAAGAGAACACCAGAGGGCCCATCGACCCATCCCTTCCCTTGCCTTCCTTTTTTTCCCTAAACCTCTACCCCTTTGGGGACAATCGCCAGCACCCGTAAAACCAAAGAATGAGTGTTGAGGGTTGTTCTCCGAGGGCTTTGGAGGATCGTCTTCGCTCCTGCTAATCCCTGCACAGTCTTGACAGCTGCTAAACAGCAAAGGAGAGGCCATGAAAAAAACTTGTATTTCTAAAATTTGAGGTTGTTTAGGTTAGATCTTAGAACTTGAGTAAGATGATTCCACAGTTTAGCGTACAACACCATGTTTGAGCAACCTCTTCTCCAAGACAAACTAAATCTGACAGGGATAAAAAGATCGGCATGGGTGAATCTTAGAGATCTAAATGGCGAATAGGTCCTGAGGCTTTTCTGTAGCCTGGAGATAAACCTTGGCAGTCTAAGTATTGATAAACTGGTTTCTGCAAATTAACCAACACTGAACCATTACATGCTTCACCTGCACAAATCAATAATACAGTAAAGGCAAAATTACATTCTTCAATAAGAAATATTTGTAGATGTTAGAAATACATTCAGACGAAAAGTGACATGCCAATAGATGAATGTTCTATGTTATATAAATTAACTCTGCTAACCACAAAGTCATGCTCCAGTCCCCTTCTTGTGCTAATGTTTCCTATTATTGGACAAGTTAAATCTTCCCTCTGCTCCTTTAAGGGATTTCAGCACTCTATGGGAGTGCATGTCTTTAATTAGTCTCTCTCCCACTTATTTGTCTGTCTCTGTGCATGCTCTGGGGCAGATGTACAAGCCCGTTGTGCCACTTTTGCGCCGCCGTTGCGTCACTTTTGTGACGCAGCGGCGACGTAAACCATGCGCCACGTTGCGCATTATTTACAACGTGACGCATCTAGGGAGATGCGTCACGTTGTAAAGCCCTGCGCCACATGAAACCTGCGTCAGGTTTCATGTGGGCGTTCCTCCGCAGGGTGGGCGTTCCGTCGAAGGAATGCCTCGTAAAGTGACGCAGTGAAATCTACAAGATTTCACTGAGTCACTTTTCCGACGCCGCTGCGACGAATCCTTACGCCTGCTTCTAGCAGGCGTAAGGAGTGGCGCACCACGTTAGGTATGGGCGGCCCACGAGCATTGCTGGAGTTGCGTCGCTCTTGCGACACGACTCCAGCAATGCGCCGCCCTTGCGCCACAGGATGCGACACGCATCGGCCTTTCCTTGCGCCACGGTGCGCCGCATTGTAAATGCGGCGCTTCTGTGGTGGCGCAAGGAGAGAATTGCGTGTCGCAACTATTCTGGCGCATCCCTGCTGATTTGCAGGGATGCGCCAGAAGTTGTAAATCTGCCCCTCTGTATTTACTTCCCTCCTCTGTTCCCTTATGCGCCTCATCTCACTCACCATTGCAATACCCATGTTCAATTATTTTTTTATATTTATTTATTCTAAAAGGACCTGCTGCTATATGGCCACTTGTTTCCTTTCTTTGCGCTGGTGTGCACTTATTATGACTTTGAATTTATTGTCCTAAAATGTCCACCTACCATGTTAGAAGGGTAAATTAAAAATGGTAAATGGCTGCTGGTGCATCATGGCGCTGGCACACACGTGTCTTGAACTATGCACATGCACACATCATGAGCCACACAAGCACAAGAACCACAGCTCATCAACAACCATCTTGCAATGGCTTTCAATTAACAGAAACCCAATCCAAGATGGCCGCCCATGTGTTCCCGTGTGTGCATACATCATGAAGCTTGTGTTCTCCTGTGCTGCCAAACGTTGGTGGCTATTCTGGTATGTTAATGCCAATGAAAAAAACATTAGCAAAGCCAATAGCTTGGTCTTTTAGAGCTGAGGACCTTTGACTGTGCTATTAGTTGTTAAATACTCTGGGTCAAGCTCTTCACTGACTTTCAAGAACTTAGTGTCAAAGGTCATAAAGAGTGCTGCAAGGTAACGTTCAACTCTCTGAACAATCTGAGTGAGGGACAAGGAACAAAATGTCTCTATGCTATGAGACAAGTGTTACAATAGATTTTTTCCAAACAAAATAAGAAACAAAAAGAAAAAGAAAAAACTAGAGATAGATCACTTCCACTTTTAAGAAAGGAGTTGGAGCAGGAAGTACTTTTTTTATTTCATGAGATGATGCACAGTTGGAGGAAGATAGAAAGGCAAAATAGGGAACAGTTGACCATAACAGAAGGTCCCTAGTCATGAAGGCATTTGTGCACTACACCAACTCAGGTCTGCAAATTACTTCGTTAATGACTATAAATCCAAGCAATGTCGAAATTTGGAGTAACACTCTTAAAAAATAATTAGTGCGAATAAATCTTCTCCAGAAGGTTGTGTGGGGCACAACATGACAAGAATTATTTTTTAATTCTGTGCACAATCACAAATTAACCTAATTCCCGAGCTCATTTATACTATACACACTGTCACTTATGTACTCCTCTCGAGGACAGAAGTAAACATATGTCCAAGTTATAAACAGGGATGAAAACCCTATAAAACTGCTGAAGGTTTAGGGGAGGGTGTTCGCCACAGAGAAAATATGTTCCACTTGGAGAACAAAGTGCAATTGTACTCCATTTTACCAGTGGTTCTTATTTACCCCACTGTTCAGATGTGCACAAATCTACTGATGACTTGTCTCCAAAAGTGTGTCTCTCTGTAAAGTATGCTGACTCCCCGGAGTAGAGTGGCATGTTAGAAAAATGTAAAATAAATAAATACTGGACAGCACCTACCAACCATTGCTGACCAAATAATTTTTCTATATGCTTTAACGTGGAACTGACTTGAAAGTTAGGGGCATATTACTAAGGGCCTTATCGCCGCTTTAGCGGCACTTTTTGGCGCTAAAGCGGCGATTTTTTTTCCGCCCTATTAGCAAGCTGTCGCTAACAGCTGTTAGCGACAGCTTTTAGGCGATAGCGACCGGGTTGGGTGCCACTTTGCATGCCAGCGATAATTATCGCTAATGACATGCAAAGTAGGCGTTCCCAACCTGGCAGCGACTGGAAATAGTCGCTAACATCGCTATCGCCTATTAGGGAGGCCAGCAAGGCGATAAAGAAACCAGCGCTAAACACTATTAGCGCTTGTTTTTTTACACCTGGTCCAAACCTGACTTAGCCATGTAATCCAATGGGAGGTGGATTACATGGCTAAATCCCCCTTGCCCTATCAGCAAGGATTTCCAGAGATAATCGCACTGTTTTCCAGCGACAGCAGGGGTTTCTATCGCATTGGAGATAAGCGTTGCTGATAGCACGCTATCTCCGCGATAGAAACCGGCGATAGCCAGCGATAATTATCCTAGCGCTAAGTGCGCTTAGCGATAATTATCGCCGGTTATTGCTAATAGGCCCCTAAATCTTTAGAAAGTAGAATATGTGTGTAAGACAGAAGCAGGCGTTCCCTTGTGCTATATAATATAGAACTGGGCATGTTTCGTTCCTGGGGATTTTGTGGGTGGTCATTTTGATGAACAGAGTTGACATACGTCCAATAAGGAAAATATTTCACATGTCGCATTCAAATATGGGTTTAAACATTGTAATGACATCGTCCCCCAAATCTCTCTGCAGAGTTTGACCATTATTTTGGCCACTATGATTATGCTATAATGGAAGGCCGTACAATAAAGATTAGTTGTCAGATACATGCAGCAAGAAAAAAATGCAAATTATGTAGCATTATTAGGCACATTCTTTAGCTGCATTATTTTTGTACACTGGTACTAGAAAAATATGTTTGTTGAGATCTGAAATTCTGGCAGTGAGGTGCATACATACTGATGTGGTAAAAGCTTAAGCCACAGAGTCACATAAATCCAGTGGCCCCGACAATTGTCCATTCTTTTATCATAAATCAATTCATAATGCATTACCAAAACCCACATTTTCTAATTCAAATCAATGGCAATTGTAATGCTAGCTGCACCTTGAAGAGAAAAGCTTCAACATTCTCTCTTTTCTACAAACAGAATGTTTTTATTAGAAAATTCTAAATTTTTACCTATTTAAGAATTAATCATTTTTTTACTGCAAAATCTTAAAGAGAAAAGTCAAGCATTCCTCTCAATAAATGTTAGCTGTTTTGTTAAATTATCAATTTCATCAGTTACTCTTTCACAGTCTTTGCAGGCGTATTTTACCAATAATCCCAACATGATGGTGGAACAATTATGGTTGTTCGCAGCCCACTCATTTACTAGTTCCTGGTCGGGGTTGTTGAAGGTGGGGGTGATGAAGATTCTAAGTCCTCGAGGGACCCGATTTACATTGATGTATTTTTGTAATGTCGTTGCCTCCCACCATTTTGTTTGTTCCATTTTCACAGCTTATCCCAGAGTTGTCTTTTACTTGGGGAGAGAGAGATAGTGCTTGTTGGTTCAGTATTTTCATCAATGTTACTTGATTTATTATATTCGAACATCTTCACCGCTCCCTCACTGCGTTTCATGTTCCGTGCCATAGCCATTCTTGTTAATTCAATAGTGAACGCTACTCGTGTGTCACATTTGCAATTCCTTCAGCCAACTGCACTAGGTTGGTTGCAAAAGGATAGCCGTCAGCTTCATTCTCAATCATTCATTTTTCGGAAAAGTTCCCATTGATCAACTTCCTTATGGATGTGGAGCACTTTTCAAGCCCCTATTCACACCGGAGCATTCCTATGGCATCGGCCCCTTTAAGAGTGAACGGGCGAAAATAAAATTCAGTCTCTCCAAATGCTAGTCAAGCGAGGCCGGCACGGCTATTTCCTTAAATAAACCAGCAACAAAGTTTCGCTCTTACCCGAGCCACTTACAACGGCGTTCACGCGGCGGGATGGCGGGTCTCCACAGATCCTCTCAAAGGCTGTTGAAAATGTCGTTAAACAGCATGCCGCGGACTCAGCTTCTTTGCAAAATATATTTATTCAATGGTGGCACAACAACTCTACGCGTTTCGGAGCCAACGCTCCTTGCTCACGAGTAACCATTGTTGCAGTTTGACATAACTTAAATAAACCATGTGACATCTTATTTCATAAACACTGTAAACAGACTCTTGTGTTACATTGAGTTTGCCTTTCATCACTCAATTATAACCATCTTCAAGTCCACTTTAGTCCTGAGGTCTTCAGGATACAAGAGGACCTCATTGCCCCACCAGCAGTGCGCCAGGAGGTGCGTTTGCAGAGTGGTGTAAAAAGGGGGCGTGGCCTCGGCCCACTCCCAGCAATCCAGCTGTGTGGGGCTTACTGGAGGTACCTGGTGGGCTAGTTGGCCCCGAGGGACCCTCAGGATTCAAGGGGACTTAATCCCCCAAACCAGAACGCGCCAGGAGGTGCGTTTGCAGAGTGGTGGGGAAAGGGGGCGTGGCCTGCTATGAGAACTTAGCAATCCTGCTGTTCACCTTGGGGGCCAACTACCCCTCCTGTTACCTCCAGTAAGTCCCACACAGTGGATTGCTGAGAGGTCTTCGGAGGCCACGCTCACCTGTCTCCACCACTCTGCAAATGCGACTCCTGGCACAGTACTGGTTGGGGGATGAAGTCCACTTTACTCCTGAGGGACTTTGGTTGCCAAGTAGCCCTCCTGGTACCTCCTGTAAGTCCTACGCAGTGGAATTCCTGAGCGCCGGCTGGAGGCCCAGCCCTCTTTCTCCACCACTCTGCAAACGTGACTACCAGTTAAAGAAGCATTTGTACTGTAATAGGTCTCGCATTTGCAAGAGTTAGAGCTATTGGCGTTGTAAATCTAAAAGTTTTTTACTAATGTTTTTTGGAGTGGAGTGGATGTACTTTGTGTGTAGTGGAATTATGTGGTATGTTGTGCAGTGAAATTATGTGGATAGAAAGTATGTGGTATTTAGTGTATAATAATTATGTAGAGAGGGATTATGTGTTATGGAGAATAATTATGTGGTATGGTAGTCTGTCTTGTGGAGTGGTAACCTCAGGTTTAGTCTTCCTCGTTTCCATAGAAGCTAAATTATGAACTCAATGAGACAAAAAAAAGAAGGAATCACTGAGGAGCACTTCTGGACCTAGTAAGAGGTATGAGCAGGGCCACTGGAATTATGCGACTGTTTGGCTGCACTGACTTTCGCACAATTATACATTTTCCGCATTAGCCACATAATCCATCATCTGCTGCCTAATCTGCAGATTTGAACAAAAAAAGCCTTGTTTCTAGCTCAAATGGCTCAAGAGTTACCAAAAATGCAGCGACAAGTGTTACAGCATGGTGGAAGGTGCTTTGCAAACCTAGAATGGTCACCTGTTACTTATTGCTAAATGTGGGTGTTAAATTGGTGTTAATGGTGTGCAAACCACTCTTGCTTCTTTCTGCGCCTCTCTTGCCACTTTCTGCATTTCTGTTGCTTCTTTCTGCAACTTTCTTTTTTTCTGCACTTCTTTTGCCTCTTTCTGCTCATCTCTTCCACTTTCTGTACCTCTCTTGCCTCTTTCTGCACCTCTCTTGCCTCTTTCTGCACCTCTCTTGCCTCTTTCTGCACCTCACTTGCTTCTTCCTGTACCCCTCTTGCCTCTTTCTGCACCCCTGTTCCCTCTTTCTGCACATCTCCTGCCTGTTTCTGCACCTCTCTTGCCTCTTTCTACACTTCTATTGCCTCTTTCTGCACCTCTGTTGTTTCTTTCTGCACTTCTCTTGCCTCTTTCTGTGCACCTCTTGCCTCTTTCTGCACCTCTGTTGCTTCCTTCTGCACTTCTCGTGCTTCTTTCTGCACCTCTGTTGCTTCTTTCTGCACCCCTCTTGCCTCTTTCTACAACCCTCTTCCTTCTTTCTGCACCTCTCTTGCCTCAGTCTGCCCACCTGTTCCCTGTTTCTGCACCCCTTTTGCCTGATTCTGCAACTCTCTTGCCTGTTTCTACAGTTCTCTTGATTCTTTCTGCACCACTCTTGCCTTTTTCTGTACCTCTGTTGCTTCTTTCTGTACCTCTGTTGCTTCTTTCTGCACCACTCTTGACTCTTTCTGCACCCTTCGTGCCTCTTTTAGCACCTCTGTTGCTTCTTTCTGCAGTTCTCTTCCTTCTTTCTGCACCCCTCCTGCCTCTTTCTGTACCCCTCTTCCCTCTTCGTGCAACTCTCTTGCCTCTTTCTACACCTCTCTTCCCTCTTTCTGCACCACTCTTGCCTCTTTCTGTACCTCTGTTGCTTCTTTCTGCACCACTCTTGACTCTTTCTGCACCACTCTTGACTCTTTCTGCACCCTTCGTGCCTCTTTCAATACCTCTGTTGCTTCTATCTGCAGTTCTCTTCCTTCTTTCTGCACCCCTCCTGCCTCTTTCTGTACCCCTCTTGCCTCTTTGTGCACCTCTCCTAACCCTTTCTGCACCCCTCTTGCCTCTTTTTGCACCTCTGTTGGTTCTTTCTGCACCTCTTTTGCTTCGTTCTGTACTTCACTTGCCTCTTTCTGTACCCCTCTTGCTTCTTTCTGCACCTCTGTTCCAAATGTCTGCATCCCCCTTGCATTTTTCTGCACCCCTCTTCCCTCTTTCTGCACCTCTCGCCTCAGTCTGCCCACATGTTCCCTCTTTCTGCACCCCTTTTGCCTGTTTCTGCAACTCTCCTGCCTGTTTCTGCAGTTCTCTTGCCTCCTTCTGCACCTCACTTGCCTCTTTTTGCACCTCTGTTGGTTCTTTTGCACTGCTCTTGCTTCTTTCTGCATATCTCTTGCAGATTTCTGCACCCCTCTTGCCTCTTTCTGCACCCCTCTTACCTGTTTCTGCACCTGTCTTGCCTCTGTCTGCACCCCTGTTCCCTCTTTCTGTACCTCTTTCTGCAACTCTCTTGCCTCGTTCTGCAGTTCTCTTGCCTCCTTCTGCACCTCTGTTGCTTCTTTCTGCACTTCTCTTGCCTCTTTCTGCACCCCTGTTGCTTCATTCTGCACTTCCCATGCTTCTTTCTGCAACTGTCTTGCTTCTTTCTGCACCCCTGTTGTCTCTTTCTGCACTTGTCTTCACTCTTTTTGCACCTCTATTGCCTCTTTCTGCATCTCACTTGCCTCTTTCTGCACTTCTCTTGCTTCTTTCTACACCTCTGTTGCCTCTTTCAGCAATTCTCTTGCCTCTTTCTGCACTTCTCTTGCCTGTTTCTGCACCTGTCTTGCCTCTTTCTGCACCTCTCTTGCCTCTTTCTGCACCTATCTTGCCTCTTTCTGCACCTCACTTGCTTCGTTCTGCACCCCTGTTGCCTCTTTGTGCACCCCTCTTCCCTCTTTGTGCAACTCTCTTGCCTCTTTCTACACATCTCTTCCCTCTTTCTGCACCACTCTTGCTTCTTTCTGTACCTCTCTTGCTTCTTTCTGTACTTCTCTTGCCTCTTTCTGCACCCTTTGTGCCTCTTTTAGCACCTCTGTTGCTTCTTTATGCACTTCTCTTCCTTCTTTCTGCACGTGCCTCTTTCTGCACCCTTCTTCCCTTTTCCTGTACGTCTCTTGGTTCTTTTTGCACTGCTCTTGCCTCCTTCTGTACCTCTGTTGTTTCTTACTGCACTGCTCTTGCTTCTTTCTGCACCTCTCTTGTAAATTTCTGCACCCCTCTTGCCTCTTTTAGCACCCCTCTTCTCTCTTTCTGCACCCCTGTTCCCTCTTCTGCACCTCTTCTGCCTGTTTCTGCACCTCTGCTGCCTCTTTCTGAACTTCTCTTGCCTCTTTCTGTACCTCTTTTGCTTCTTTCTGCACTTCTCTTGCCTCTCTCTGCACCCCTCTTGCCTCTTTCTGCACCTCTGTTGGTTCTTTCTGCATGGCTCTTGCTTCTATCTGCACCTCTGTTGTTTCTTTCTGCACTTCTCTTGCTTCTTTCTACACCTCTCTTGCTTCTTTCTGCACCCCACTTGCAGCTTTCTGCACCCTTCTTCCCTCTTTGTGCACCTCTCTTGCCTCTTTGTGCACCTCTCCTAACCCTTTATGCACCCCTCTTGCCTTTTTGCACCTCTGTTGGTTCTTTCTGCACCTCTTTTGCTTGGTTCTGCACTTCACTTGCCTCTTTCTGTACCCCTCTTACCTCTTTCTGCACCTCTGTTGGTTCTTTCTGCACTGCTCTAGCTTCTTTCTGCACCTCTGTTCCAAATTTCTGCATCCCTCTTTTGCTTTTTCTGCACCCCTCTTCCCTCTTTCTGCACCTCTTTTGCCTAAGTCTGCCCACCTGTTCCCTTGTTTCTGCACCCCTTTTGCCTGTTTCTGCAACTCTCTTGCCTCTTTCTGCAGTTCTCTTGCCTCCTTCTGCACCTCACTTGCCTCTTTTTGCACCTCTGTTGGTTCTTTTGCACTGCTCTTGCTTCTTTCTGCACCTCTCTTGCAAATTTCTGCACCCCTTTTTCCTCTTTCTGCACCCCTCTTACCAGTTTCTGCACCTCTCTTGCCTCTGTCTGCACCCCTGTTCCCTATTTCTGTACCTCTTTTGCCTGTTTCTGCACCCCTCTTCCTTCTTTGTGCAACTCTCTTGCCTCCTTCTACACCTCTGTTGTTTCTTTCTGCACTTCTCTTGCCTCTTTTGGCACCATTCGTGCCTCTTTCAGCACTTCTGTTGCTTCTTTCTGCACTTCTTTCTTTCTGAATCCCTTGTGCCTCTTTCTGCACCCTTCTTCCCTTTTCCTGTGCGTCTCTTGGTTCGTTTTGCACTGCTCTTGCCTCTTTCTGCACCCCTCTTGCCTCCTTCTGTACCTCTGTTGTTACTTACTGCACTGCTCTTGCTTCCTTCTGCACCTCTCTTGCAGATTTCTGCACCCTCTTGCCTCTTTCGGCACCCCTCTTCTCTCTTTCTGCACCCCTGATCCCTCTTTCTGTACCTCTTCTGCCTGTTACTGCACCTCTGCTGCCTCTTTCTGAACTTCTCTTGCCTCTTTCTGCACCTCTTTTGCTTCTTTCTGCACTTCTCTTGCCTCTTTCTGCACCCCTCTTGCCTCTTTCTGCACCTCTGTTGGTTCTTTCTGCACTGCTCTTGCTTCTTTCTGCACCTCTGTTGTTTCTTTCTGCACTTCTCTTGCTTCTTTCAACACCTCTCTTGCCTCTTTCTGCACCCTTCTTCCCTCTTTGTGCACCTCTCTTGCCTCTTTCTGCACCTCTCTTGCCTCTTTCTGCACCCCTCTAGCCTCATTCAGCATCTCTTTTGCTTGTTTCTGCTCTTCTTTTGCTTCTTTCTGTACCCCTCTTGCCTCCTTCTGCACCTCTGTTGTTTGTTACTGCACTGCTCTTGCTTCTTTCTGCACCTCTCTTACAAATTTCTGCACCCCTCTTGCCTCTTTCCGCACCCCTCTTCTCTCTTTCTGCACCCCTGTTCCCTCTTTCTGCACCTCTTCTGCCTGTTTCTGCACCTCTGCTGCCTGTTTCTGAACTTCTCTTGTCTCTTTCTGCACCTCTGTTGCTTCTTTCTGCACTTGTCTTGCCTCTTTCTGCAACCCTCTTCCCTCTTGCTGCACCTCTGTTGCTTCTTTCTGTACTTCTCTTGCCTCTTTCTGCACCTCTCTTGCCTCTTTCTGCACACACATGGCTACTTTTAAACTGACCTCAGGCTCAGCAGTGCACACATGCAAGTGCAGAAAAGGGCTGCTGGCCTCTAAACTGCCAGGCCCTATTATATGCTAGGGACTTAGAGGTAGTTTTAATCCCCCTGCCCTATTACGTACTTGGGCCTTACAGGGAAGGTCATGCCAATCACAGGGGTACTCCAACCCATAATGTACCCTAGGGTATGTAGGTGTTTTCACTGTATTCTAAGTGTCTTTCATCATAGCACTGGCTCCGGGCCTGGTTAGGCAGAGCCCAGGGTCGGTCAGAGTCAGTTACCACCAGTACCAGTCAGCAAAAAGTTGGGGAGTGCCCAGGGCACAGGATGACTTTGCAACAAGGCCTCTTCCTCACCTCTGTTGGTTCTTTCTGCATATATCTTGCTTCTTTCTGCACCTTTCTTCCTCTCTCTGGACTTCTGTTGCCTCTTTCTGCATTTCTCTTGCTTCTTTCTGCACCTTTCTTCCTCTTCTGCACATGTCCTACCTCTGTAGGCATAGTTAGAAATTAGCATTTAAAAGAAACTTAGAAATTCACTGAAAAAACCACAGGTTTCAGGGACAGGTTTCAGGGATGTGGACCATCCGAAACTCCCAGTCCTTTACTTACTTCCCAAGGTGCATAAAGATCCCCTTACTCCACCGGGGCGCCCCATTGTGTCTTCACGGTGTAGTGTACTAGAACATGCGTCCAAATACGTGGACCATTTTCTCAGGGACCATGTGACCAAACTTACCTCTTACATCAGAGACAGCAAGGAATGTCTGGGCAAACTACAGGGTATAGAATGGGAAGATAACTTCCTTCTCATTACACTTGATGTTAACTCCCTGTATACTATTATTGACCACAAACAGGGCCTAGAAGCTTGTCAGCATTTCCTACGCAGAAGACAGGTCAGATTCAGGGACCACACGATGATGATTTTAGACATGATAGAGTACTGTCTCAGCAATAACACCTTTCTGTTTGACTGTGTTCTCTACAAGCAAACCACTGAGACAGCCATGGGTTCATGCTTCTCTCTGAAGGAAATTGCCCAATTCGGGTCACTCGGGTCACCTATGACCACCTCTTTGCCTTGTACGAAATGAAGAGTCGGTCAGACATTAGAGAATACAAACCAATAACAGTTTATTCAAAGTACGCTCAGAGCCGAGCCCTGTCTGCCCAGTCGCTAAGAGTGCTGCAGAAAGAGTCTGACTTCAGCAAGCATAACGATACATTATGTACATTTCAGAACCAATGAAAACCCGCCCACCATGGAATTTTCCAGAGGGACGCAGCTGGACAGTAAATTACAAAGGAGTAAGTTTCAGTTCTGTAGCCGGGCACACATTATATATCAGTCAAGGTCATTCCTGTCTGTGCCCGCCACTAGACTAGTGGGGGAAGGCCTATATCTCAGAAGAAAGGTATGCGCTAATAAGAGCAATGCATTCATTAGTGTGGCAAAACCCAACTCCGAAGAAACAAAACCTAGAGGAGTCCGTTTCTCGGAAATAGAGAAGAGTTTGTTTCAATCGTGATACAAAATGGTGCCCATACACAAAATAGCGCAGAGAATTCTAACGTACGTAAAAACAATACAACAGCATAATTTTTATTCTAACAGACCCTCCTTTTAGCATGAGCTAAGCAATACATATGATAACAAAAAAAACATATCATTCAATAAAACATGGTAAATTAATTTAGGAGCATTCCATATCCTCAGCTTCAGGGAGAGAAACAGTAATGAGGGAAGAAGTCTCAAAAATACCCTCATCGATCTGCATCAGATCGTTCACCTCCTTCTGGATCATAATTGTCCCATTGGTATCATGCATTGATATTTTCTTGGGAGCTAGAAGAGTGGTGCAGTAAGAGCAACATAAGGGGAGACACTGCACCAGAACACAGCAAGCAATCAGAATCACAACAAAATAGATCACCCTTTCAAGGATCAAACCTAAGCCTGGGCAGTGAACTCTGCTCCGCTCGCGGAGTGTGCGGAGATTTCTGCACTCCGCATTACGCGGAGCTGGCGGAGTTCCGAAAAACTCAGCGTAGCAGAGTTTTTTTCCTCGCTCGCGATCGTCAACATCAAGTAGGCGAGCGCAAGCGTGGAAAATAAACCTCCCGGCGAGATGTCTCAAAGCGGGGGGGTCAGGTTTCTCGTTGAGAAATGGCTTGTTCGCGTTGAGAAAGCTGCAGCTCGAGTAAAAATCTACTCAAGCGGCAGAAAGGAAAGCAGCGCCCGCTTGCGCTGTGCATGGTGCCGTTCATGATGATTTGCACGTGCGGACAAGCATCCGGCACTGAAAGTCACAGCGAACGGCATTTTTCTATTGCACTCCACCGCTTGCAGAGCTCCACGTAGCGCGGCAGAGTTTTTTTTCCACTTCGCGGAGTTTTGCGTAGCGCAACTCCACAAACTCCGCCCAGAGTTAATCAAACCCCATCCACCAAAGAGGGACCAACTCCAATTTCCGTTCTCCATTCCTTCAACATTTTCCAAAATATCTAAAATATGTTGGGTAATATTCTTTTCCATATTAGTGATCCCGACTACACACTGGTCTCCTACTACTGCGCACACACCACCGCTCTTAGCTAGGATAAAATCAACTGCATATCTGGTTTGCTCAGAATATATTCGCATACTTTCCAATTGGGTGGTGATGTCATGCAAAGCTGCTACTGTGGAATTAGACAGTATCTGTAGCTTGCATCCAAAATATTCCCTAGCCCTTTCACCCCTAGCCATAGCGGTACCACCAAAGGTAATAATGGAGGAGAGAATATAACCAAAGGTGACAGTGGCGGCTCGCCGAGGGAGTGGTGCGGGCGGTGGGTGGAGGAGGGGCAGGGTGGAGGGGTAGTGGACTCGGACTTATGACGGACAGAACTCCCTCTGAGTTCTGTCCGTCATATGTCTGAGTTCACTACCCCCCACCCTGCCCCTCCCCCGCCCCGCCCCACTGCCCCGCACCACTCCCTCAGTGAGCCGCCACTGAAAGGTGATACCATTACTATAATTATTGACCTCAAGGTCTGTCACTCTGTCGCAAAATTCCTTTTTCAAAGTCCTTTTAACCCATCTTATATTTGGTTTACTGTACTTACAGGGCACACCAAGAGGAAGCACCATTCCCAAAGCAATCATCCTCTGTACCATTATAAACGTTCGAGTAAGTACCATTGGACAGAAAGTAAAAATCCTGGATGTGCATAAAGTGGACCTTGATAATCTACAGGAGCATATCTGGTGTTCATTCCCACTGTACTCGAATCCTTCTTTTTCACTAAAGACATTGTATTTTTAAACAATATTATTCCAGAACAATTTACGTATAGAAAAGCGTCTGTACTGTTTACTATCAGACAACATGTAGGATAATAACCTGCCTTCCGGGTAACTGTCAAATCTTGATAATGCCAGACTACTAAGGTAATGTTCTGTTCATCCATATACAAATTGTCACAATACATATTAGTGTTGCAACCAGGGTTTCCCTTCCCTCGTGGCTTCCTATAATACAAACAAGGACTGGGATATCCCATCCCGAACTCACCCTTTACTTCTACGAATTGGGGTGGGCGAACATATGTATAATTAACCAATGACAATGGGTAAGCAGTCCATAAACTTGTGACAGATTCAGTAGGGTAACAAGCTGTACCTTCACCAAAGAATTTCTTGTGTGTATCTAGAAATACATTGCTCGGGATTGTCCTTTTTGTATGTACTTGAGAAACAATGTTATATGCAGTACGGGATTGTGCATCGTGATCACACTCCAAAACCCAAGACACCCCACCCAAAATCAACAACAGTAGTAACACAAGAGCAGCGCAGAGCACTTTTTGGTTAGTAGACCAAACTTTTCATGCATGCACAAGAGGAAGTACTGGCTGCTCCTCGTCTGCATCCGTTCTGCCAAAGGGGTGCATAGCAAATGATAAAACAAGGGGGAAATGGCCAGCAGAAGAAAGTTACAAGTTCCCAGCGTCCGTCAGAGCCTCACTGGTACAGGCTCCTATTGTTCATCAAACGTTGGCGCTCTTTAGCACTGGCGGTGGAGCTTGCTCTGTCCTAAGCTCTTGATGTATCCCATGCCGATCAGGATAATGTACCCCCCAAGGGAGTAGGTTCAAACTATCCTGTCCAATGCCAAAACAGTGCACCAATCTCACATCACCCATAACTAACTCCGTTGGTACTACAGCAAAGTACACCCTAACTTGCACAGTTCATCCCCGTCTAATCTGACTTCTCCTTTGGTGCACTGTTCCTCATCTGAGGACGCAAATTGTACCTGGTGACTCCCGGCACAGAGGGATCAGTGAAAAGGGGCTTCTGAATAGCTCTTAACTGTGGTGGGACAGCTTCGTTCAGGATGTCATCATTCTCCTTGTCACTTTGTTTCCAGGACAGCGTCGCTGAATGGAACAAAACGACGAATCTGCTTGCACTCCTGGTCAGGTATTCCCTCCTTCACCCATTGATCATAGGGTAACGGTAGGGGCACCTTTTTGCAATGCACACCATGCACCCAATTCTTCTGGCCAGTGACCTTGACAGCCGTGCAAGTAGCCAAAAGGACCTGTTCGGGCCCCTTCCAACATGGCTCCAAACTCTTCTTCCGCTTTCAGTTAACTGGCAAAGGTGATCTTTTTTTTAATGCTTTATTTCGATTACTAGAATCATAAAAGCCACAGACAAAAAACACAGACAGACGTTAAAAAATATACAGTATGTCACATTAATATGAATACATGATCTAACGAAGTTATCAAAATAGCTAAAAGGACACTAGTAGAACGATTAAGACCTGTAAATTGATTAAAAGTTTAAAAGGTTTAAAAACAGCTGTATATAAAACCTTCTAGCAGAGTAAAAGAATGGGCTTTGAATGCACAACCAGACATAAAATGCAAATCTTGAGAATTAAAACGGTTATGCAAGCATATCTGGGGAGATGTACAGAATTAACCACAAATAGAGAAGTATATCTCAGGGTGAGGTGCTCTGCAAAACACAAACATTTTCTCAGTGATTCTAAGTAAGTAAACTCTGCAAGTTGTTACAGTACTTAGGTAGTAAAAAGTAGGCTGACATAGATGTTTATCCCTCAGCAAGCGTGCTAGTGCCCTTCAGTGCTTTGTTTCTGATAATCCAGGCACGACTCAAAAACTTCACCACCCCGCACGAAACAAGCACACCTGGGTCAGTTTTTAGGATACGCAGGGCGGTCCTATGGTCGCGTGTACCCATAATTTTGCAGACCGGTTTAATCCAGCTGGACCTGGCAACGGAATAAGCCGGGCAAGCAAACAGAATGTGGGGCATGCTTTCCAATGGAGTTCTACAGCAGGGGCATGGCTCACTTTGGTATTTATAAGAGTGCCATTTTGAAGTGGTTGCGTGAATTGGGAGTGTGCCCAACCTGAATTGCATATATAACTGTCTATCGCATGGAATCTGGATGATGTCCAGATAAGGCTCTAAGCCTCTACACTGTTTGTGGCAAAAAAACTCTTCTGTCAGACTCCCCAATTCTGGGTTGCTCAACTCTTTGGTATCAACCCAGTTCCAATAAATGTGCTTAAGTTCTGCCTTGTTGGGTGGTACTTGGGTATCCCATGCTTCCGTGAGACCCAGCTTGGACAGCAACCTTCTAACATTGGATATCCACTTAACCCTGTGCCCCGTGTCTAAGTTAATCACCTCTTTTAGTGCCGCGGCATAGTTAGCAAGCTCTGGGGTACGCATCACTCGCGCCCAAAGAGAAGAGGCGCAATTTTGCAATATCCCTGAGCGGCCATCTGCCCATATCAAACATCAAGGGAGTTTATGGGGTGTTACTGGGAAGCATCACCAGATCCCTCAAAAACTTGTTTTCGGACCTGCCAATATCCTTGATGTTTTCGAAGCCCCACAGCTCCGCCCCGTACAACGCAGCGACAACTGCTTTAGCTTCGTAGACTGCAAGTGCTGGAGCTACCGGCCTACTATAGGAGGCCCGGTGTTCTTTACTAAGAGCCCCGGCAGCGCGTTTATGATTCAATAACATCTTGGCTAGGTGTGGCTTCCAGTGCATTTTATCAGAAAGGCGGATGCCCAAATAGTCAAACACATTTACCCTCTCTAGTCGGGTGTTATTTAAAATTAAGTCATTTTTAAAAGTCTTGTGGGGATTAAAAGCCATGAATTTTGTCTTGTCTGTATTAATAACCAGGCCCCGGGAGTCGCAGAATAGCTGATATCGGTTAAGAAGTTTTTGCAACCCAGACGGGGTTTTCGACACCAGAAGGGTGTCGTCAGCAAACAACAGTGTTGGGACTTTCTCACCCGCCAGGGTTGGTGCATCTGCCGGGATCTCCTGAAAAAATCTCACCACCCCATTGATATACAAGGAAAACAGGGTGGGTGCCAAGACATACCCCTGGCGGACTCCTCTGCTGACTAGGATCTTTTCCGTAACCTCCCCTTGGGGGCCCCACCTGACTTGGGCGAAGTTTCCTTCGTGCAAGCGAATTAAAAAGTTAAGAAGAAGAGGGGGAGTGCCCAGGTCGCTCAGCGTTTGCCACAGTCTTAACCTAGGAACAAGATAAAAAGCTGTTCTCAAATCGATAAAAGCAAGGTAAAGGCTTCCCTTAGCAATAACAACGACCTTCCAGTATATGAGTAATAACCTGAAAACTTGGTCAATCGTGCCTGTGTTTCTTCTAAGCCCAGCCTGGTATTGGGATAGAATGTCCTCCTCTTCAGCCCAGGTCTGTATTCGCTGGAGGAGGACCCTACCTACCAACTTTTGCATGGCGTCAATTAGGCTTATTGGCCTATAATTTGATGGATCTTCCCTGTCCCCTTTTTAAATATCGGGACCACCAACGCTCCTTTCCAAGAGTCGGGAGTGGGGATCCATTGGCTTTGCTATTGATCAGAAGTTGGATGTAATGCGACCAGTTCCGGGGATCGGCCAAAAAGAGGTCACCAGGAAGACCGTCCGGTCCAGGGGCTTTTCCCGACACTGTCTTTGTGATTGCCATTTCAATTTCAGGCAACGAAAGGGATTGCTCGTATTCCCCACCGGAGGGATGTCTGTGGAGTCGCTTAACTCCTCCAGACATTCATCGTCAGGGGCGGAATACAGTTTCCTGAAATGGTCGTGCCATTCATGGCTTGTTATATGGTTAGACAGAGAGGCAGGATCTCTGCTAATACCCATACTAACGAGGGACCAGAACTGGTTTTTGTTTTTCTCCAGACTGGCGTCTTTCAAGTTCTTCCAGTGAGATTCGTCCCACTCTATTTTAGCCTCGTGGAGGGCTGCCCTATACTCCTTTCTCGCTAGTTTAATCGATTCGGAGTTCTTGGACCTGATTGCGGCTGCCAATGCTTGTCTATTTAGTCTGCATTTTTTGGTGTACCACGGGTGCTGTCTTTGCCGGGGTGCCTTTGTGTTAGCGTAATTATGAGTGGCTAAAAAAAAAGTACTCAGCTGATCTATGGTACGGGAGTGGGCTAAAGAAGCTCCTGCACAGGGGTCGGCAGCCGATAGGGTTGCCTGGAGGGCTTGGATACCAGAAAAGACAACTTTCTTAACACGAGATAATTTTATTTCGTGTGCGCTAATCTTATGCCATTTCAGGTATCTTTTACAGTTTGAAGGAACGATGTCTATAACCAGAGCTGTGGCCTTCCTAGTTTGGTGCGAGGACGGAGTGTCCCAGAGCAATTCTGATGTCAAACAAAGAGGATTGTGGTCGCTATCTGTTGTGGTGCCCACATACATGTCTAACATTTGGGCCCACAATTTTACATCCACTAGGATATAATCTATACGTGAAGTGCTACCTACTCTATTAAAAGTGTAATCAATCAACAATGGGTACTCAATATCAGTGAACCACCGAAGACGTGGGATGCCCCAGACATTTGCCGGGCGTCCAAACACGACCTCGTATGGTGTCAATCCTGTTCTAGAATGTGCTGTTGTTCTTGTCGACAAAAGAGCTAATGGTAATGCATCTGCCCACTGTAACCCTGTAGTCTCCTGAATCTTTGCCAATTTCAGTTTGAGAGTACCATTGTACTTCTCAACCAAACCTGCTGGCTGCGGGTGGTTTGCAGCATGAAACTTCTGTTTTATGTGCAGACCATCACAAATTAACTGAATAACCTTGGCATTGAAATGACTTCCGTTATCACTCCAGATCAAACGGGGCAAGCCGAAACGAGGAAAGAACTCCTTCAGGAGTACCTTTGCTGTCGTAATGGCTGTATTATCTTTAGTGGGATAAGCTTCAACCCATTTACTAAATGCACAGACGACCACCAGGACATACTTAAATTGTTGCATCGTTCAAATTCAATATAGTCCATTTGTAGGACTTCAAAAGGGAGGTGGGTGTTGCAAAATTACCAGGGGGTGTAGGAGTACCCTTCCCAGGATTATGCATCATGCACACCATACAGTACTTCACTAAATGTGCAGCTGTCTAGGAAATGTTGTCATTCTGCCATATAGGGTCTAACAATTTGCAAATACCCTTAGCACTAATATGCGCTGGGCCATGGGCCATGGTGAGTACAGGAAGAACATATGCATCTGGTAACATCCATCTCTGCTTCCGTGACTTATCAATCCAACATCCCTCATCATTCAATTGTGCTGTACTTTCTTCCCACACTGCCAATTCTTCTGTTGTGGCCTCGCTTTGAATCTCCTTCACATTCTAAAGTGTGTCTTCAAACATAGCAACCTCAGGCACCCATCTAGCAGGACCTGCTACAAACATTCTTTTCATTTTGGTCTGGGCTGTTTCCTTAGCTGTCTGATCTGCAAAAGCATTTCCCCATCCCACATCATCAGCAACTTTCCGGTGGGCACTACACTTCACTATGGCCAACTTCTTTGGGAGGGTCAGAGCAGACAGGAGCTGGAATATCAGGTTCCCGTGCTGGATTTTGGTGCCATGAGAAGTAAGAAAACCTCTCTCAGCCCAGAGTCGCCCAAAATTATGCGCGGATCCGAAGGCATATTGGCTGTCAGTATAATTATTGACAACCAGTCCCTCACTTAATTCGTAAGCTCAGATTAGGGCGACAAGCTCAGCGGCTTGGGCCGACTGATAGGGAACTTGTGATGTCTCAACTACTGTATGCAACGTAGTGACAGCATACGCAGCAGTTGTAGTGCCATCTGGGAATTTAAAACAAGAGCCATCAACATATAGCTCCCCTTGTGGGTCAGATAAGGGAACATCAGTCAAGTCTACCCGTCCTTTCGTCTATTTTTCCGTCCGGAAGATACAGTCATGTTTATCAATCTCATCGTGCTCAGAAGGGAGGGGCAGTAACGTGGCTGGGTTCAGAGTGGCACATCTTTTGATCATGATGTGTTTTGCAACCAATGTTAATTCATAGCCTGTTAGACGTGCACTGGTGAGGTGCTGTGTCTTTGTCTTATTCAAAAGTGTATCCACAGCATGGGGTACCATGACTGTGAGGTCAGTATCAAGTACGAGTCCAGCCGATTATCGTATCGAGTCAGCCACAGTCGCAACTGCTCTTAGACAGCTCGGGAGGGCTCTTGCGACAGGGTCAAGGACAGCAGAAAAATAAGCACACGGCCATTGTTTATCTCCAAATTTTAGTGTTAAAACAGAAAGCGCACAACCAGCCATCTCATGAACGTACAATACAAATGGTTTAGTATAGTCTGGGGTGCCAAGTACTGGAGCCGAACAAAGCGCAGTTTTCAATTGCTCAAAAGACTGCTGACATTCAGGCGTCCAATGCAAAGGCTCATGCACATCCTTTAATGTTAGGGCAAGCAGGGGTTTGATTCATAGCGAGTAGCTAGGTATCCAATGCCGACAGTAGGAAGTGATACCTATAAAAGCGCGCACATCCTTCTGAGTTTGTGGAACGGGCATTTTAACAATAGTACTGATGCGCTCCGGGGTCAATCTCCTACCCTCCTTCGACAGCATGTGACCTAAATAGGTGACCTCCTGTCGACAATACTGAAATTTAGAAAGGGAAACTTTATGTCCCTGATGTGCCAAATGCAACAATGACTTAACTGTACTGTCCCTACAACCTTGTTCTGTGTCAGAAGCGATGAGCAAGTCATCAACATACTGCACCAATACATTACCCGGAGGAAGCGATAGAGAATCCAACTGACTTTTTAAAGCTTGACTATATATACTTGGACTTTCAGTACAGCCCTGAGGACCTCGACAGAACCTAAAGCTCCTACCAGCTAGGGTAAAACCAAACAAGTACCTGCTATCTGGATGAATAGTAGGAATACCAAAGAAAGCATTTTTCAGATCGACGACAGAGAAACATTTAGCAGTAGAGGGGATCATGGTCAAGAGAGTGGTAATATCAGGAACCACTGGAAACTGTGGAACCACTGTTTTATTAACCTTGCGCATATCAATCACGAAACTGGTCCCCCAATCTGTCCCTGGCTGTCCTAGCTATAGGACATTCCTGTCACTTCATCCATATCATAATCATCATGATAGTACTGTCCATCTCGAGGGTCATCAAAATAATTATTATCAGAACGACCCTGTGAGGCTGCAGCACTCTGCGCCCTATCGGCCCCACCAGCTCCATGACCCGACCACGAGAACCTCATTCTCTAGGGGCTGCGACCTTCTGCAAAAGCACAGGACACTCACTACACCAATGCCCCTCCTCTTTACAGTACGCACACTGATTCGGACCCAAGGGCGTAGATGTTGGCTGCCTACTAGTGCGTGGAAGCTGTTGGGCAGGACCACCACATCCTCTTGCATTCCCTCTAAAGGCCTGCTGCAACAACACCTTCGTTTTTAAATCCTTATGCCTCTTCTCTGTCCTCTCCTTTTCCTCATTATCCCTATGCTCATAATATTGTGCCATATTCAAAATAGCAGAGGGAGAGGAGGTGGACCAGGTACTCTCAGAAGCTTGCAATTGAGTCGCAATTTCAGGAAGCAAATTAGAAGCGAATCTATTGACAAACAGTCAAACACCTCCCTCAATAGACAAATCCTGCCCACTGTAGTCCAAAAATGTACCTTCAAATCGATTAAAGAAATCAGACACACTCTCATCTTTCTTTTGCTGACAAGCTGACAATTTATCCCAGTCCACTTTTCTTGGCGGAATAAGAGAATGCATGTACGTAATTATGCGACCTGGCAAAGCAAGTATCTCTGCCCAGGGCTTATCACCTGGATTTCTTTCCTGGTCCCATGCCTTAATTTGATCCCAAGTACCACCCAACTCTGGAACATGATCTTGAGTATGGACCTGTCTCCAGATATCAACCGGAACAAGAAGACCAAAAAACATTTCAATGTCAGCAAGAGTCATTCCCGTCAAAGAAGAAGCTTCAGTCAACTCTTTATAATAAGCAGTAGGATTCTTTCTGGGGTCAGGCAAATGAGTTTTAAGAGATTAAACCTCGCTTCTTTTCCATGGAGTATAAACCCATTGTTCTTGAAACCGAGCTGCTACTGCCGCTCTGGTCACATTACCTCGCCCATCCGTTAACTCTGGTATCTCCGAGTGATATATAGGATGAACCTCTCTCATCGGAAACTGGGATACCGACTTGGGGCTTTTCTCATGCAGTCTTCCCCTATAAGCTATGATTGTCGTAACATTAGCAAAGACTTGTTCTGGCCCCAATTCACTAATATATACTTGGTCTCTAATGTCATATAAAATTTGAGGTGCCTCCGCTTCAAAGTGCTGTTGCCAAAGACCAATCAAAGTAGCTGACATGTGTTTAAGGGCATGCTGCTGTATAAAAGGCTCAAACTCTCTCATAGGCACTCAAACATCCTCTACACTATAAATAGGATAACAGGCCCACTGCGCAGCCTGATTAGCTTTTACCTGTTTCTCTTCATCTCCCACATCAGACCTCACTAACGGTCCCATGCGTTCCCTAAACTTCATCCCTATCCTCAAATCCACACACCGGCGTCCCACTACTCACTAAGGTCGGAGGATGGAAAACCACAGTGGGAGAGGCAACAGCAGTAACAGGTACTATCGTCGCTGGTGGTTGTGTCGTGGGGAAAAGAGTTGGCGAAAGGGATGCTGAAACAATAGGTGCAGCCGGATCACTAACAGTCACAGTTGCCAAAGACGGCAAAGAAACAGAAGAAAGAGGAGGAGGAGGAGGAGCCGAAGCCACAGCCATTGACGTAACAACAGTGGACACAGGGACAGAGACAGTAGACGCGACTGTAGTGGGCGGCTGTGAGAGCACCGGAACTGTAGGATATATTCTCTGCGGAGCATATGGAGGTGGGGGTCGGGCATCCAACAATTCTTCCACAAAAATATCATCTTCCTCCTGAGCCACATATGATTTGTTAATATGTAATTGAAACCTTCTATCTTCACATTCAATACCCTTCTCCTGTTTTTCCATGTCATATGCTACGGCATTCTGAATCAATGCCTGCATTCTCCCTTTCCGGGCCTCTTTCTCTGCTTTCATTCGTCTCTGTTTAGCTGCTTTTTACCACGTTCTGAGGGAATCAAACATAGACTGCCTAGTTTGCTTCTTAAACAACTGTTCCTGCAAATACTCAATCTTTTGTTCATCAAAAGTGCCCGTCAACGGCCAATGCAATTCGGCATTGTCCCTCGTATATTTGTGCCATAATGTACTAAACATAATAGGGCCAAGACCATGATTCACATACATATCAAAATTCGGAATGCCTTCTGGAGGCGCCGGCTGACTTTCTTCCAATCAGTAGAGCAACAACAACAGCTAGGAATTTTTTTTAAAAGAGAACAGATTCACTATTCTATGCCTAGCAAAAACAATTACAATTTCTTTTTGTCCCAAAGACGGTCCTTAGACCATACCAAATACAAACCAAAATGGTACCATATCCACAAAGAACCAAAACAAACTCACCTGATATATGCAGGTCAAAACTAACCCTGGGCGTAGTTCGCGTAGTAGCGCTACGCGTAGCGAACTTCGCCCTACGCGTAGCTACGCGAACTGCGTAGTGCACTGTGCAAAATGCTGTTCGCACTGATTGCACAGTGCCGGATGCTGGCCCGCACTGTGCAATCAGTGCAAACCGCATCTTGCACAGTGCAAGCGGTCGTTTTCTGCCGCTCGAGTAGATTTCTACTCGAGCGGCAGCTTTCTCAACGCGGACTGGTAGTTTCTCATCGCGAGTGGTCGCGAGCATACGCGACCACTCGCAATGAGAAACCTGACCTCCCGCGTTGAGAATCTTGCCAGGAGGTTTATTTTCCATGCTCGCGATCGGCAACTTGATGTTGCTGATCGCGAACGAGGAAAAAGTCTCGCCGGGATGTCATTTTGCTTGCTTGCGGTCGCCAACTTGACGTTGAGGACCGCGAGCAAGCAAAAAATGACTGCTACGCTACGCGTGTTTGCACTGTGCTACGTGCAATTCGCGTAGTGCGAAGTAGCGAAAACTTCGCAAACTACGCGAGCGTAGCGTAGTACTTCGCCCCGGGTTAGTCAAAACAAATCTATTGTCTACTGCCGACTCTTCAGACCAAACGGTTAGATCCAAGGGTTTTGCCGTTCAAGACTCCAATCGGGATGACCACTGGGCGAGGCACCAACCGGCCAGACAGAAGGGGCATTGCGAGTATCAGAAACTCTTCATGCAGGGATCCCTTATCCTTCCGTCCGACCCGACGATGGCCTCGACATCCCCCCCGTCCGCGGAAGGGGAAGGGCCACTCACCTGAAGGAGTCCCTGTTCGGGTGCCAACTGTAGGAAATGGCCCGATTTGGGTCACTCGGGTCACCAATGACCACCTCTTTGCCCTATACGAAATGAACAGTCGGTCAGACAGTAGAGAATACAAACCAATAACAGTTTATTCAAAGTACGCTCAGAGCCAAGCCCTGTCTGCCCAGTCGCTAAGAGTGCTGCAGAGAGAGACTGACTTCAGCAAGCATAACGATACATTATGTACATTTCAGAGCCAATGAAAGCCCGCCCACCATGGAATTTTCCAGAGAGACGCAGCTGGACAGTAAATTACAAAGGAGTAAGTTTCAGTTCTGAAGCCGGGCACACATTATCTATCAGTCAAGGTCATTCCTGCCCGTGCCCGCCACTAGACAAGTGGGAGAAGGCCTATATCTCAGAAGAAAGGTATGCGCTAATATGAGCAATACATTTGAGCAGTGTGGCAAAACCCAACTCCGAAGAAACATAACCTAGAGAAGGCCGTTTCTCGGAAATAGAGAAGAATTAGTTTCAATCGTGATACAAAATGGCGCCCGTACACAAAATGGCGCCGCAAATGCTATCTAACGTAAAAACAATACAAAAGCATAATTTTTATTCTAACAGCTCCCTGCTTTGCCAACCTGTTCATGGGCCTGTGGGAGGAGGAGGTCTTTGGCAGTACTGAGCTCTCTCCGGATGTTGAGCGGGTCATTGTGTGGCTCAAGTACATCGATGACATGTTCATCATCTGGAGGGGCTCAGAGAGTGAAGCCATCAATATCATCAGGAAACTTAACACCAATAACCGCAATACACTCCTAACCAGCAATATCAGTAGTACCACAGTTGAATACCTAGATGTCAAGATAGAAATTAGACAGGATAAAATACACACAGAACTCTTCCGCAAAGCGACGGCTGGAAATAGTTTGTTACATGCCCTCAGTGGCCACCCAGATGCCCTCAAATGGAGCATCCCTTTGGTGAGCTACTGAGCGCCAAACGTAATTGTAACACTGAAGAAGCATACCAACGTGAACGCAGGATCATGATTGACAGATTTAGGGAGAGAGGATACCCAATCTGGGTTCTCAACAAAGCTAGCAACAGAGCAGATGACATTAGCAGACAGGACACACTCTCGGACAAAGCGAGTACAGAGGTAAGACAATACCAGGATCATTTTGACGTACAACGGCGATGCCAGTGACGTCAAGAGGATCCTGGCCAAGAATTGGAACATACTCAAATGTGACCACATCATTGGCAACAGTATCAAGAGTAGATCCAACATCACATACAGAAGAGGACGCAGCATTAGGGATATGCTTGTCCACAGTGACATCACGGAGCCATCAGTCAGGAACATACACAACCTTCAGGTTTTTTTCCCGTGTGACCACTGCAAGGCGGGTAGGAATAGCGGGATGCGCAAGGAGCTATCACGGGGGAAAACCAGTAAAATCATTTCCCAATTCCTCTTGTGTAGTACCACGTTTGTTTTCTACATCATTGAATGCCCGTGCAAATTGTGGTACATAGGCAGTACCACAGTGATGGCCAAAAAGAGAATATTGGAACACATGAGGGCCATTACCAATAGGGACCCCCGGTATCCAGTAGCCCGGCACTTTCAAGACAGACATTTCTCTGAAGCATCACAACACACCTACTTTGCCTTCAAACAGATCACGTTTGATCTTAGAGGAGGTGACAGAGTTCTCAAACTCAGGAATAAGGAGTCTAAATATATTATTGACTTCCAAACCAAAATCCCTGGTGGTTTGAACTAGGATGAAGAACTAGTTATCCACTGCAGAGAAGAATTGATATTGCCTCCTCCAGTGATGTTCCTCCATGAGCGCATTAGAAACCAAGTTGTTCATTTCATGTGTTATTGTAATCATAGTATGTATCACAATGTTTTAATGTTTCTCCTTTTGTTTGTGTTTCTTTTGCAGTAGGAAATGAAGGGACCCACTCTCGCGTCACTCACCGGCATGGGTTCCCTACCCTTTTCTTCATTGCCACTCCTGGGTCGTCATCTCAGATAAGATTAATTATGCATGGTGTTTTTGATTTCACAGCTTGAGGATCTTTTGTACAATGCCACAACCTGAGCCAGAACATGCCAGGGCACTTGCCCATTACTTGCTGCATTGTTACCCAGGGAACACTAACTGGTTGCGTTCCATTCTGTCAGGCTGCCATGAGCAGTTCTGTTGGTCTACACGCTCTGTGGGCAGATAGTAGGGCACCCTAGGAACACGGCGAGACTAGAACAGGCACTATGCCTCTACCCTTATTGTCCTGCATGTTTATCCACTTACAGTAGTCAATGGACATTATGACATGACTGCCCACATTTGTCTATCTCACATTTGACATAACCTACACGTCGCATTTAACCATGTATTGTGCACTTCTATATTCAGAGCTAATTACAAGGAGTTGCAACTGGGTTATCAGTCAATATATTTTACCTGTTGTATTGTCTGACTGTACATGCACCACCTTGAGGCATTTTATTTATATTCTGACTGGTTTCGGAACCATTCCAATATGGCTGACATGTTTTTGATCCTCCTGTGTCCTTCTTCCCTTTTCACCATACATTTTTAAAAGGTACCCGAGTGGTGGTTGTATTACATGTGATCAAGGCTGCTGGGCAGCCGAAACGCGTTGTGTAATTAAACAGTTTTTGGCAACTATTTGGGTTCGAGTGTACTGTACCCTGAGAGCGCGCCTACTGGAACTTTGTGGTATGTGATGACAGCCGGTACGCTCTGCCGGCATGTGCGCCACTTCCTGTGGGTCGTTCTGTTCCAGAAAGAGCAACGAGTAAAGGATACGTGGTCGAAACGCGTCAGGCTGGACACTTGTCTTTGCACTTTGGGATGCTGATATGAAATTTCTGCAATGAAGCACTGCAATTCACTCCAACGAACACGTTGTGGTCCGTACCAGTTTTTTCACGCCACACTTGAGGTGAATCAGGAGTGTGGTTCTGTCATATATATATATATATATATATATATATATATATATATATATATATATATATATATATATATATTTAAAGAAAAAGAGTTACCCCTCGATTGAAGCGCACCCCCAGGAGGTCAGTGAGCACGGGGACAGATTTTCAGTTGCCGCTGCTCTGACGCATTTCGGGCCAACGCCCTTCATCAAAGGAGTGCTGCACAAAGACCACAAACAAGCATGGATTTCCAGTATCTCCCCTTTTAATCATGTGAACATCAACTCAGGTGAGTAAAATAGCATTCTGGGACTGGAAGTCCTTCAAGTGAATCCCAAGTGGGCTGCTGGAGTCTTGCACAGTGATTTAAAAATGCGGTTTACCGAACATGACACCGCCCCAGACATCCTGCTCCAAAGGCCGCTGTCACCACAACAGCAGCGGAACCGCATCCGTGGTGGTGCGCCTCATGACCTGGGCTGGCCATCAATATTTAAAGAAAAAGAGTTACCCCTCGATTGAAGCGCACCCCCAGGAGGTCAGTGAGCACGGGGACAGATTTTCAGTTGCCGCTGCTCCGACGCGTTTCGGGCCAATGCCCTTCATCAAAGGAGTGCTGCACAAAGACCACCAACAAGCATGGATTTCCAGTATCTCCCCTTTTAATCATGTGAACATCAACTCAGGTGAGTAAAATAGCATTCTGGGACTGGAAGTCCTTCAAGTGAATCCCAAGTGGGCTGCTGGAGTCTTGCACTTGCACAGTGATTTAAAAATGCGGTTTACCGAACATGACACCACCCCAGACCTCCTGCTCCAAAGGCCGCTGTCACCACAACAGCAGCGGAACCGCATCCGCGGTGGTGCGCCTCATGACCTGGGCTGGCCATCAAAACCGCATTTTTAAATCACCGTGGCCCGAAACGCGTCAGAGCAGCGGCAACTGAAAATCTGTCCCCATGCTCACTGACCTCCTGGGGGTGCGCTTCAATCGAGGGGTAACTCTTTTTCTTTAAATATATATATATATATATATATATATTCACTGAAAAAACCATAGGTTTTAGGGACAGTTATAGTCAGTTGGACATTGCACTCGTACAAAACCCGTGAAATTCCCCTGTTATAGTTAGTTCAGCTAACTATAACTCGCGCCCCGCAATGCACTGCTGATGACGTCACATATTACATCACTCATGACATGGTCAGTGACATCACTGATGACATCACTGATGACATCTCAAATGACATCACTGATGACATCACTGATGACATCATCCAGTGACTGTGTGTTTCTGTAAAGTTTAAATATGTTTAATATATATAGGGAAAGGCGTATTGAAAGAATGAGTGGGTGTATAAGTGTCTGAATGGATGATTTAGTACGTTAGTGACTGACTCTACAAGTGAGTGATTAAACGTATCTTACTGAATGCATGGGTTAGTGACTAAACTGTGTGAATGTCTGTATCCGTCTGTTTGTTGGTGTGTAAGTGGATGCATGGATTTGCGAATAGCTACATGAGTGTCTATATGGGTTATTGATTGGTTCTCTGAGTATCTGTATGGCTGCCTGAGTGTTTGTGTGGGTGGGGTGTGTGGACTCTATACATAGATGTGTGAGTGGGTGATTCACTGGGTGCATGATTTCAAGAGTGCATCTGTGATGGACTGCTTGGGTGGGTGAGTGTGTGTATGGGTGTGTTAGTGAGTGAATGTATATCTCAGTGGTACATGTGCGAGTAACTACATATGTAAAAGGCAGTATATATGTGTGTTAGAGTATTTAAATGGCTATAAGTGAGAGTGTGTTATTGTGAGAGTGGCTGTATGGATGCGTGTGTGCTTGTATCAGTTATTGTATAAGAGCGTAAGAATGTGCTAGTATTTGTATGAGTAAGTGAGCTGGTGTGTGTATAACTGTATAGGTGAGTAAATGGGTGTGTGATTAATTTTTTGCATGACTGACTAGGTGTGTGAGTACCTCTATGGATGAGTGGCGGTGTGTGAGTATTTATATAGGTGTATGAGTGCATATGATAGTCCTGTACTGAGTGACTGTAAGTATGAGTGACTGTACAGGTGAGTGAGTGGATGTGTGTGTAGACCTAAGAATCAGTGAGTGGGTATGTAGTTTTTGGTGTTGGAGTGTCTATGGTTTTGAGAATGGCAGTCTGTAATTTAGAGTGGGTGTATCAAAAGTTATATTAGGGTGTGAGAAGATGCATGAAATTATCACATGGATGATGTCATCAGTGATGTCATTTGAGATGTCATCAGTGATGTCATCAGTGATGTCACTGACCATGTCATGAGTGATGTAATATGTGACGTCATCAGCAGTGCATTATGGAGCGCGAGTTATAGTTAGCTGAACTAACTATAACAGGGGAATTTCACGGGTTTTGTACGAGTGCAATGTCCAACTGACTATAACTGTCCCTAAAACCTATGGTTTTTTCAGTGAATTTCAAAGGTTTTTTAAATGCTAATTTCTAACTATAACGTGTCTGAAACCTATGGTTTTTTCAGTGAATTTCAAAGGTTTTTTAAATGCTAATTTCTAACTATAACGTGCCTGAAACCTATGGTTTTTTCAGTGAATTTCAAAGGTTTTTTAAATGCTAATTTCTAACTATAACGTGCCTGAAACCTATGATTTTTTAAGTGAATTTCAAAGGTTTTTTAAATGCTAGTTTCTAACTATGCCAACAGAGGTAGGACATGTGAAGAAAGAAGAAAAACGCACAGAAAGAAGCAAAAGATGTGCAGAAAGAACCAACAGAGGAGCAGAAAGAGGCCTTGTTGCAAAATCATCCTGTGCCCACAACTTTTTCAGACGGGTACTGGTGGTAACTGACTCTGACTAACCAGAGCCAGTGCGCGCTTGCACAGTGGTGAAGGGAGGGGCTTGAGGTGACATGTGTGAAACGCGCCCCGTGGCGCGTTTTAAGTTGCGGGATTAAGTCCCCTTGAATCCTGAGGGTCCCTGGGGCCTAACTAGCTCCCCAGGTACCTACAGTTAGGACCACAGAGCTGAGTTGCAGAGAGGCGCTCCGAGGCCACGCACCTTTTTCACCTCTCTGCAACGCAACTCTGTTGTGCTTACTGAAGGTACCTGGTGGGCTAGTTGGCCCCCAGGATTCAAAGGGAATTAACTCCCCAACTTAAAACGCACCACAGGGCGTGTTTGCGCACATGTCACCTGAGGCCCCGCCCTCCCTTCACCACTGTGCAAACGCGCCCCGTGGCGCGTTTTAAGTTGGGGGATTAGGTCACCTTGAATCCTGAGAGTCCCTGGGGCCCAATTAGCCCACCAGGTACTTCCAGTAAGCACCACAGGCCTGCGTTGCAACGCCTGTAACAAATTGTGCAGTTGTGTTTAGGTAGTGAAGAGGGTCGTGCTGGGGGTAGTGTTTTAGGTTTAGGGTAGTGCAGTGGTGTTTGTGTAGTGTAGGGGGTCATGCTGGGGTAGATTTAGGGTTTAGGGTAGTGCAGTGGTGTTTGGGTAGTGTAGGGAGTCGTGCTGGGGGAGTGTTTTAGGGTTTAGGGTAGTACAGTGGTGTTTGGGTAGTGTAGGGGTCGTGCTGGGGTTAGTGTTTTAGGATTTTAGGGTTTAGGATAGTGCAGTGGTGTTTGGGTAGTGTAGGGGATACTGCTGGGGGTAGTGTTTTAGGTTTAGGGTAGTGCAATGGTGTTTGGGTAGTGTAGGGGTACTGCTGGGGGTAGTGTTTAGGGTTTAGGGTAGTGCAGTGGTGTTTGGGTAGCGTAGGGGCACTGCTGGGGGTAGTGTTTTATGGTTTAGGGTAGTGCAGTGGTGTTTGGGTAGTGTAGGGGTTCGTGCTGGGGGTAGTTTTTAGGGTTTAGGGTAGTGCAGTGGTGTTTGTGTAGTGTAGGAGGTCGTGTTTTAGGGTTTAGGTAGTGCAGTGGTCTTTGGGTAGTGTAGGGAGTCGTATGGGGGTATTGTTTTAGAGTTTAGGGTAGTGCAGTGGTCTTTGGGTAGTGTAGGGGTTGTGCGGGGTAGTGTTTTAGGGATTAGGGTAGTGCATTGGTATTTGGGTAGTGTAGGGGTCATGCGGGGGTAGTGTTTTAGGTTTAGGGTAGTGCAGTGGTGTTCGGGTAGTGTAGGGGGTCATGCTGGGGGTAGTGTTCTAGGGTTTAGGGCAGTGCAGTGGTGTTCGGGCAGTGTAGGGGGTCGTGCTGGGGTGGGGTTTTAGGGTTTAGGGCAGTGCAGTGGTGTTTGGGCAGTGTAGGGGGTCGTGCTGGGGGTGGTGTTTCAGGGTTTAGGGCAGTGCAGTGGTGTTCGGGCAGTGTAGGGGGTCATGCAGGGGTGGTGTTTCAGGGTTTAGGGCAGTGCAGTGGTGTTCGGGCAGTGTAGGGGGTCGTGCAGGGGTGGTGTTTCAGGGTTTAGGGCAGTGGTGTTCGGGCAGTGTAGGGGGTCATGCTGGGGGTGGTGTTTCAGGGTTTGGGGCAGTGCAGTGGTGTTCTGAGCAGTAAAGGGGTCATGCTGGGGGTGGTGTTTCAGGTTTAGGGCAGTGCAGTGGTGTTCGGGCAGTGTAGGGGGCGTGCAGGGGTGGTGTTTCAGGGTTTAGGGCAGTGCAGTGGTGTTCGGGCAGTGTAGGGGTGGTGCAGGGGTGGTGTTTCAGGGTTTAGGGCAGTGCAGTGGTGTTCGGGCAGTGTAGGGGGTCGTGCAGGGGGTGGTGTTTCAGTGTTTAGGGCAGTGCAGTGGTGTTCGGGCAGTGTAGGGGCGGTGCAGGGGTGGTGTTTCAGGGTTTAGGGCAGTACAGTGGTGTTCGGGCATTGTAGGGGTGGGGCTGGTGT